>CAUZXS010004130.1:0-112876 GCA_963585895.1 Sepioteuthis lessoniana
TTTTGGTTTTTAGACCCTCATCAGGATTTGTAGGTTATTAAATAAAACAAAAAAGATGAGTTTTTAAAAATTCTATTTCTGTTGATAGCATTCCGTTTCAAATTTGTGTGATGTAATTAGCATTCCAAAATTTATTTAAAAAAAGAAAATCCATATCACATCAGTCTATTAAAATTAGTGTTTCTATTATGTAGTTCATATCTACCTATCATAAACGGGGGTGTCCTCGTGGTGTAATGGTTAAAGCGATGGACTGCGGGATTGTAGCATGCGAGTTCATACTCCAGTCGTGCTATTACATTCACTTTTGGGCAAAAACCCTTGAGAAAGGTATGAACCTCCTTATCCTCCCAACTATGGGTTAAATAGTACCACTACTGTTCTTCTAGGAGAATGGCTTTGGCTTTAAATAACCTACAAAGGTTGATATGCCATTAAACAAAGAAACCAAACCAAACCTATCATAAACACTGTTACATATCTATCCATCTTTATCAATGTTAGCCACCTTCTTTCTATCTCTATTTGATCTGTCTATCTATAAAAAAATGAAGCCAAATTATCTTAAATAATTAACATATAGGAATAATTAATAATAATAAATAATAACAAATTGAGTAAGAAAAGAGCTAAAAAGAACTTGATGCTTTCGTAGCAGAGCAAGTTTAAAACCCGAATAATCAAATTATGATTGCATGTTACTCATTCTATTACCCTAAGTTTCATGCGTCATTACAATCAGGAGACAGAACGAATCAGCCTGATGAGCATAGTGACACATGAATGTTGGAGTAACGGAAGTAGTAATGCAGGATCTATATATATATATATATATATATATATATATATATTTGGAGCACCTTATTGTAGTATAATGAATAGCAAACTGGTTTTGCAGACTAATGAGTAGTGGGTTCAATTCTTAATAATAGTGCTAGATGTGGTACAAAGCTACAAGTTATGCTTAATAACTCATATGTATGTCATATTCTTATCAATATATATCAGCGCGTCTAGAAATTTTATTGAATGTGTAGACTTTTTAAGAACAAATTTGATTGTGTTGTGCATCATATTTAGGTTGGATAGAAAATTATTCAGTTCTCTGCCTGTGTATATGATGAATATGTCATCAATGTATCTTGCATAAAAGAAGTCATTCTTAATTTCGATGTAGATGGATGTGTTTTCGCATTTATCCATGTAGATAGTTTCATAGGAAGGGGTTGCAACTGTGACCATGCTAATCCTTTTGTTTGCCCAGTCGGCTGCGGCTGTAGAATACACCGACTGCACCTCTGCAGAGGGGTACCCCCCCCCCAACGAGTGTCCTGGATATGACACTAAACAGTCTGATGGTGAGGTCTCAGTAATGCTGGGGTCTTGGGGAATACGGAGCACCCCTTCATTGCCATTGCTCCCAAGTCCACTCTGGCCTGGAGTGGTAGCACCTGATAGGGCCCTATCTATGGGTTAAATAGAACTAACGGCATACTTATGCTAAACTGAATTGTTTGATTAAACTGAATAGTTTGAAATAGAAATGTTTTTGATAATTAAACCATTACTGATATTTAAACTGCGTGCTTATGATAAACTAAATTATTTCAAATAGAACTGTTTTTTGACATTGAAACTGTATTTACACTAAACTGAATTGTTTAACATAGAACTGTTTTGACAATAAACTGTGTGTAAACAAAATCTGTACTTATACTAAACTGAATTAGCTGAATTAGGACTGCTTGACTAAACTGAATAACTCGAAATAGAAATGTTTTTCACAATTAAACTGTACTTACATTTAAACTGCGTGCTTATGCAAAACTAAATTAGTTGAAATTGAACTGTTTTTGACATTGAAACTGTACTTACACTAAACTGAATTGTTATATATAACTGCTTGAATAGTTTGAAATAGAAATGTTTTTGACAATTACACTGTACTCATGCTAAACTGAATTGTTTTAAATAGAACTGATTATTTGCATAAAAATGGATTTGGCATTAAATAATCTACAAAGGTTGATATGCCATAAAACAAAACAAAACAAAACCAAACATCCTTTTGATAAACAAGAACAAACAACATAGCATACAAAACCTATTAACATACACAACTATCTCCATTACAGATCTTCTCACCCCAAACATCTCAAAGATCACCTTCTCTACTCACACAAGCAATCAGACTTAAGAATTTGCACAGATGACAACAAATTAAAAAGATAAAGCAATAAACTTAATAATTCACAGTATGGGGATATTCCCATCGATTAATCAAAAACGAGATAACCAAAGTCATCTCTACCCCTAGAAGAGACACCCTAAAACTAACACTAAAAGGGAGGATGAAATGCAGTATCTCCCTTGTAAAAACATTCAGCAACACTCTCCCACCACTAGTTCAAATAATCAAGAACCATTGGGACATTTTGCAAGTAAACCCTTAAAAGATCCAGGAACCAGGCATACTAACCAATCATTGACCAACTAACTTCATAGAAATATTAGGTAGTGACAATATACTAAAAAAAATAATCCATAAGAATCCCACAATAAAATCCACAAAATTTTGACAATCGTACAATATCAAAAGCATCATATGGTGCAAATACTTCAAATTGACCAACTCATTCACTAGTTTCACAACTAAAAGGCTTAAAATTTACAAATTGCAAAAGCAAAAATATAATTTATTCACTGGACTACAAATGCTGCCAAAGACAATGTTGGAAAGTCAGAATGACAATTTTATCTTAAATTAAATAACTGCAAGCACAGGATCAAATCTCTGGATCAAAACAATATTGATGGACACAATTTCTGCTCAAACAGAGATGCAAAATTCACTATTATAGAAAAATTTAAAAAAGATATAGATATAAAATCAATAATTGAAAAAAAAAAAAAAAAAAAAAAAAAAAGAATGAATAAAAAATTTGAAAACATGTGCCATCTGGATTTAATATGAAATTTGATCACTTTGCCTTTAAAAAATTTAAAAATAAATAAATAAATAAAGGGTGGTGTAAAGATTAGCAAGCAAGAAGGGCAAACCCTCACTATTGAGTTTCAGTCTCATTGGGTGCCCAATTCATAGAGTCATGGGCCATATCTTAGCAAAAAGCCAAGTAATTACAAGCATTTACATGAAGAAATAAACCAGACAATAAATCACTGCTAATTTGAAAGGCACTCTTTCCATGGAACTTAAACTACACTACTTTTCCTTAAAAATAACACTAGACAACCCCTCCTTCCAAAGCTAATGAAAACACATTAGCTAAATGACATCACCAGAGAGAGAGAGAGAGAGAGAGAGAGAGAGAGATCCATATGTATTAAGATCAACTAAAGACACTTTGATCAGAAAATTTTTTCATACTACTAATAGATATACTACACAATTAGAACATTTTACATTGGTTTTCTTATAGCATACCAACTTCTTTAGAATTTAAAAAAAAAAAAAAAAAGAAAAAAAAAGATAAATAATCTTAAAACTCCCCCCCCCAAAAAAAATTTTTTTTTCTTCTAACAATGAGCTTAGATCAAAGCTAGGTAAGAACAAAAAATATTTTGTCTTATTACTTTTGTTCATCTTTGATATTGATGAAAGTGTACAGAGATAAAAAAAACAAAAATCCCAACAAAAACACCAAGTCTTCAAAGGATGATTTTATGTATGGAATTATTTGCCAACAGTAAACCATCCCAGTTTTTTTAGACCTTCGTCAGGGCATAGACGTTATTAAATGGAAAATGAGAAAAATGATATTGTTTTCAAGCTGAAGTATCCTTACTACATACCTAGAGTATCCACACAATACCTTACAATACCACCGGGCTTGGTTGGTTTTACACCACATTATGAAAATACTATATACAGACACAGCTTCTGCCTGATCTAGGAGCCTCTGGGTATATTTCTATTCTTCTAAGAGTGTCAAGTCAAGTTTACTTAGATATGCAGAGGTTGGATTAGCAATAAAATCTTGGCATCTGATTTCAATGGGAAATCTATTGCTAGTCCAGCCATTCAAAAATTTTTTTTTTTTTTTTTTTTTACACAATGCTCTTACTGATTTTTGTACTTTTTCAATATTTTATTGCTAAAGATTTTATTGCTAATCCACTCTTAGAAGAATAGAAATATACCCAGAGGCTCCTAGATCAGGCAGAAGCTGTGTCTGTATATAGTATTTCCATTATGTGGTGTAAAACCAACAAAGAGAAAAATATTGAAAAAGTACAAAAATCAGTAAGAGCATTGTATAAAAAAAAAAAAATTTTTTTTGAATGGCTGGACTAGCAATAGATTTCCCATTGAAATCAGATGCCAAAATTTTATTTTTTGTACTTTTTCAATATTTTTCTCTAAAAGAAATGTTAACTCAATGATGTAAATAGTTTTTGCCTTAACTGACTAGATCACAAGATTTGGATGTGAGGTAATTCACATTATCTCAGTTGGGAGGGTGAGATGAGGTCCCAAATCTTCAATGACACGCCAGTCTGTACAACCATTAAACAACAAAGAACTGTACTTATTTGTAAAAGTATCTTCTAAAGTGTTTTTTTTAAAATACTAAATTTTATTGATAGCATCACAGTACCTCTTCATAGATTATACATCATCATTCAGTCATGTTGATGGCATAAATTCACTTGATTCTTTCTCACCATCCATCCCTGTCAGCACAGAGCTGATGCCGGTAACTCTTTGTTGGTCAGCCAACCAGTATGTCCACGTGTTGGAGTCCACAGGAGAATGTTGCTTATGAGCGACTCTTTTTCAATAGCTTACTTAGGTGGTTTGAGAGACGGGAGGCAAGTGGCCATACAGATGTTGTTTTGTGGGGTGCTGCTTCCAGGATTCATACAAAACAGCATGCAGCATTCTTGTGTAGTTTCTATCTAGTTTATGTATTATAATATTATGCATTCCTCATAGTGTAATAGTTACTGTCATAAGAAATGGACACGGCAATGCAAGTTCAAATCCTGGACGAGACTGTTAGTAATCTACTTAGAACTAATAACTTAAGGAAAAGTATGAATTTGAATATTCTCCCTTCAACTATGAACAAATAGCAGGAAAGACTGGGCCCTTTAATTAATATGGTAGGGCAACTGGTCTGGGAGAAGGAAAAATGAATTTATACCTATTAAACTGCTTAAAAAATTAATCTTGTCACATCCTGTTCATGCAGAGGGGTTAAATGCGTTTGTGTGTGTGTGTGTGTGTGTATATATACCACTTTCTTTTTTTACAACAGCTCTGTGCAGACACAGGATGTAGTTTGGAAGACCAGCAAGGAGCGATGGATGATCGGGACAAATGGTGAGAGAGAGCCAGGGAAATATGTGCTGGCAGCATGATTTGATGATATATATAACTTCATTACTATATTATATATATGATTATTAGTGCTATGCAGCTTTATCTTTTGTAATTGCCAGTACCTTGACAAGGGTCAAGATACTGGCAATTTTTTGGCTGGGTTTTTAATTTTACTGGAAACCTACTAAAATAGCTTGTAGAATTTGAGAAGTGGAAGGAGATGAAAATAATATCTGAATCATATTGTTCAAAACTGGTTTTCAAGCATTTTAAAAGTGCCATTTGGTCTCTTGAAATAAGACTGAAGCAGATGATCAACCGCTGGTGATTATATTGCTTTAAAGCACAACATAGAAGAAAACTAGCTCTTAAATTTACAGAATACCAAGGACCATTGTGAGAAAAACAAAACAAAAAAAAACAACAACAAAAAACAATGAGAGGAGCTCTTGAAAGATGCCTTGAAATTTCTCAGCTGATTAAAAAAAAAAAATATATATATTTTTCATACACCCTAATAATAGGTTGGCTCATTGGCCTAGAGGTTAAAGTGTTCACCAATGGTCCGGGAGACCTGGGTTCAATATTACCAAAGACTTTAAAAATGGTACTTGATACCTCCTTAACTCAGCAATATAAGGTATGTATTGAGGATAAAGTGGAGCAATCCAGGGAAAGGAGTAGTGCCCTCCACTACACCTTGGTGTAGTAGCTATTGAAAAGGGAGCCTTCTGGTTGCTCTCGTCTATGGTTGCCAACAGCTAAGCTATAAACATCATTCATTAAATGAGGAGAATCAAGGTATAATTACTTTAGGGAAACTAAACATTTTAATACAAGATTTATCTCCCTTTAATTTTTTCCTTCCCTAGACTCAGAGAATAAATGTAAAAAAGTATTACAAAAAGTATGATCACTTTTTTTTTTTTTTTTTTTTAAAAAAAAGACATAAGATTCATTTAATAAAATCAATTTATTGTTTTTATCCATACTTAGAGGACCTTTTAATGTAATGGTTATCATCGTAAGAAATGGACCTGGTGACCCAAAATCAAATTCTAGATGAGGCTGTTTGCATTTCACTTGATACTAATACTCTTGGAAAAGGCATGAATCCAAATTTTTCTCTTACCAGCAATAGCTAAATAGTAGGTTAGACTAAGCTCTTTAACTTTGGTATGGTAACCAGTCTAGAAGGAACCCAAATTCAAACAAGCTATACTTTGCTTAAAAATTGACCATGTGTCATATCCTTCTCATGAGGGAAGGTGTGAGTAAAAGCATAAATTTTTATCAGCACCACACACACAAAAAAAAAGAAAAAAGAAAAGAAAGATAAAAACTCAATGCTGCTAAACTGGTATTATCAAGAGAGAATGCTGTCTGGAGTTAGGTGATTGACTTAATACGACCCACTGTGTAAGCTTCACCAAAGGCCGGTAATTTTGATTTATAGACAAACAGGTGAGTGAATCTGGGAGTAATGGCAATAAAGAGGTGACCTGAAATACTCTCCAGAGCTCCAGAACTGGAGTCTCACCACCAGGTGCAGTTTAGTGTTATTCTCAGGACAGAAGACATCTTTAGATAAAAGCTGATACTTTTTACTGACTAATCCTTTTGTTTCGCGTGTTGATCTTTCACATGCACTTTTCATTTAACACGAAAACGAACAAAGACCTTATTTTCCAGTTGACTTTTTTTATTATTTCAAAGAAATGTTTTCTCAAACTGTGTGCATAATATCATTTAGCGCTTAGAAACTAATCCAGCGAATATAAACTAAACATTTAAAGTATAAAAAAAATGAAATGCGATAAGACATTCCTCAGAGGCAACAGTGCATGTTATATTTAAAATCTTGTTTACTTTACAAGGGGTTAAATGTTAAATGATTTGACGAATTTATAACTTAAAGGAATGTTAAACCTTAAATCAGTTTGCTTTTTTTTTCCTTCTTGTTTAAAAGCCACCAAAAATGGCCATTAGGTTTGATGTCAAGTCCCTTTCTAATTTATACCAAGTGCTATCAGAACTTGAATTTTTTTAAATTTAAGAATTTTCATAAATATATGTGCACAGCTGAACAACTTATGTAATAAAGGGATGAGGTCTAGACGTCTAGATTACTGTCTAGATGTGTGCACACTTGAGAAGCTTATATAATAAAGGGATGATGTCTAGATTACTGTCTCGATGTGTTCACACCTGAGAAGCTTATAGAATAAAGGGATGATGTCTTGACATCTAGATTACTGTCTAGATGTGTGCACACCTGAGGAGCTTATAGAATAAAGGGATGATGTCTTGACGTCTAGATTACTGTCTAGATGTGTGCACACTTGGGAAGCTTATATAATAAAGGGATGATGTCTAGATTACTGTCTAGATGTGTGAACACCTGAGAAGCTTATATAATAAAGGGATGATGTCTTGCTGTCTAGATTACTGTCTAGATGTGTGAACACCTGAGAAGCTTATATAATAAAGGGATGATGTCTTGATGGCTAGCTTACTGTCTAGACGGTGGCACAGCTGAGAAACTCATAATAAAAGGGATGACACACAACTCACATTGTTTCATCTTGATTAGCAAGTAGATACTTCAAATTATGAATGATGCAATAATAGTTTCATTGAAGAGAAGCACAGTAGACTTTATGGCCACCGATTTTTTTTATCAATGCATAAAGGTCAGAGGCCTATTAAAACTCTCACTCTGAAGTTAAAAGCAGTTTTGTTTTGCATTCAGAACAAGAGTTTTAAGATGCACCCAACATGGGTACAAAGTCTTACAGCCTCGGAGGATTCACGGTCACATGATCTTTAACTGTTATCCTAGATTTTTAAACTAGCACAAATGGTCTACACATTGACAGATGTCACCCACTCTTAAAAATTCCTTGAGCACAGAATCAATCTAACTCTCCACAACACAGAAGTACACTTGTCATCAACAATGGCTGAAGGTGGTTGAAAGTACATATCCCCAGAAAACACTGACAGAGATTTTGGACATGTTCTAATCTGTCAACAACCACAGTTGCAATATCTTGTTCAACAAGAAAAACTGAATAAAAAGCTAAACACTTTTTTTATTTATTTTTATTTATATATATATATATATATATATATATATATATGCACTGGGCCATTGGCTTAATGAGTAGAGTGTTTGCCAATCGTTTGGGAGACCGAGGTTCAATACCAGGTCGAGTCATACCAAAGACTCAAAAAAAAAAAAAAAAAAAAAAAAAAAAAATAGTACTTGATGCCGCCTTCCTTTACACTCAGCATTATAAGATATGGATCAAAAGTAAAGTGGAGCAATCCAGGGAATGGAGTAGTGCCCTCCCTATACCTTGGTGTAGTAACTATTGAAAAGGGATCCTTCGGGTCACCCTCGGCTAATGTCGCCAACTTTACTTACTTTTTATACATGCACACAAATCCACAAAAATATACATACATGTACACACATCCATATATACACACATATATACAACCACACACTCATCCACGTAAATATATACACCCACTCCCACATATATACACACGAGCAAACATATATATATATATATATATATATATATATATATATATATGCCAACTGCATAATCTCTTACAGATCACTGCCATCCCTCATAATCCTACACCCCTGCTATCACCACCTCTTCATTCATGTCCCCTCAAACGACTCATCAATCTTGCTACAGATCCACAAAATCTGAAGCAAATGTGACACAGGAAGAGCACCCACCCAACTAGATTGATCAGCTTGTGGAATTTGATGTTTGTGCACCACCATGTGTTGCTTGAGACCAGAAACCAACTTCCAAACTTTATTAGACATTGTGTAAGTCACATTTTCTGTTCCTGGAGAAAAACCTGTGTCCACAGAGTGTCTCTCATGAGACTTCTGATGATTGACATATCCAACCACATTTCACATCTCCAATCAACCAGATAATTAAAAAAAAAAAAAAATAAATAAATAAATAAAAATAAAAAAATTATATATACATACATACATACATACATACACACTACATGTATTTACAAATTCATATATATATATATATATATATACACACACACACACATATATTAGAGAGAGAGAGAGAGAGAGAGTTTAGTTTGGTTTTATGGCATATCAACCACAACCATTGTAGGTTACTTAATGTCAAATGCATTTTTATACATTAAACAGTTCTATTTCAAAGAATCAGCTTAGCATAAGTATACAGTTTAGATGTCAAAAACAGTTATATTTCAAATTATTCAGTTTAATCAACAGAAGTTAAATAGTTCCAAGTATTGCTATGTATCACAAACAATTCAATTAAACATCTATCATTAATTTACAGTTGAATGTAAAAACTGTTCAGTTTAGCATAAGTACACAGTTTAAATGTCAAATCTATTTCAAGCAATTCAATTTAGCACAAGCACACAGTTTAGTTGTATTTGACCCATAGACAGGACCCTATCAAGTGCTACTACACCAGGACAGAGTGAACCTGGGAGTGATGTTAATGAAGGGGTACTCTGCATTTCCCAAAGCTCCAACATTACTGGAGCTTCACTATCAGATTGTTTCGTATCATATCTAGGACACTTGTTGGGAGAGTCTTACCTTTCTGCAGAGATGCAGTCTGCGTATTCTACAGCCCCAGCAAAATGGGCCAATTAAAGAGAGAGAGAGAGAGAGAGAGAGAGAGAGAGAGAGAGAGAGATGTAAATAATAAGTATATATACATAATTCAGTGTGATTTTTTTTGCTTTGGAATTTTACAAAAGTATTAAAATCATGGTAGAACAAAAAAATAAAACAATGACCCCCTGAAATAATGACATAATTCAAATAGGGAAGCAATACATAATCTTTTCATTTCTTTTTGAATGTTCATATGAAATTTTCTCTTCAGATTTTAATTACAACATTATTTTTGTTACATTACATTGTGTTTTTATGTGTGTCCTTCAAAACCTTTAAATGATTTGGGTTGTAAACTTCTAAAACTTAAGACTTTTCATCTAAAACATTTACAATGTCTAGCAAGCGAAACTGAAATAAAATGTATAAATGCAGTTATCTCCCTTAAGCATAACAATCTTGCTAATGATGTGTCATCTTTTAAAAATCATGAAAGGTTATATCTTATACTATTCTTCAATTGTCATTTTTATCTGTCTTTTATCAAATAACTCAAAGATGGCCACTGCTATAGCCATCAAAATTTGAATGATTTTAACAGCATGTCAACCTGTTATTTTATGCCTAAAGATTAAGGAATCGCATACATTTCACATTTATGTTTTCATTTTTGTGCAGTTTCCTAAGTTTTGGCACGAAGTTATATGATATCAAGTAATCAAAATTTTCAAATATAGATACCATAAATGGTACTACTACTCTGGGTCAGATTGAACCTGAGAGTAATGGCAATGAACGGATACTCCACACTCTCTAGAGCTGGAGTCTCACCACTGGATGCAGTCTAGGGTCATATTCAGTGTGTAGTGGCTAGAAATACAATACAAGAAGACATTTTGGTGAAATGACACTGCCTGCTTATGGATCTGCATATTTGCATACACACACATCTATGTAACTATAAGCATACAGAGAATAACCAGAATGAATGTAAGCTGCGGTCAGCAGTCGACTAGCAGTCATTCTAGATGCTGCCTCGTATGTGTCATCAATGTTCCAGTCCGACTCTACATTCAGGATTCCAACCCTGTTTGTTTCTTTTTTGAGGAGGTCTTACCTCTCTGTAGGAGGTTGAATATTCTAAGCACTGCTGAAAGGGCAACAACCAAGATTTCTGTGCATACCAATAATCTAAGTAAAAAACAAAACTGGACCCTCATAGGTTAGCTAAACTGAATCTGTCATTTTCTTAAACCATATAAAGTAGACATCTAAATGAAAATTTTCTAACTAGAAACCAAATTTTAACCTTTTTAAATAACAGTTTTTGTCAACAAGAAACAAAGACTTTGTTTTAATAGCAAATCAATTTTCATGGGTTATTTAAAGCCAAATCCTCCATGTAGAAAAATAGTAGTAGTACTATTTAACCCATAACTGAGGGAATAAGTAGGTTCATGCCTTTCTCAAGAATATTAGTCTGAAAATGAATGTGATTGCACAACTGGAGTTTGAATTTGCTTACTATGATCTTACAGTCCAGCACATTAACCCTTATACCATAGAGACTGTGGGGAACAGAAATTAAATGTATAAATTTACAAATAAGTTATCTCCCCTTGTTAAATAATAGATTAGTGTAATCTGTTGTTTGGCATGAAGTGTAACTTAGTTTAAAATGGTAATAGAATTTGAGTAATGTGTGGTATGCCCCCCCCAAGATCAAATGAAAGCTTGACTCATTGAAGGCAAGTAAGATAGAAACTTCAGTTAGTAAGAACTGTTTGACTAAAGCAATTGAAAGTTCCTTCTCTGCTCGCTAATTCTCTATAGGCTGAAATGGGTGACAAAGAAGTACCATTGATAAAATAAATTAAAATGTGCACATGAAAATTGTCATTTCCACACTCAAGGACGAAAAAAACGTTGGGGTTGCAGCAATGGATGCATAGAAATGATAAAATGGTGAACGAGAAGATTATACAACCAGAAAAACATAACAAAAGCTCAAAGTAAGATGGGTGCTGGCCATTGGCCAACAAGATAATTGAAATAAAGCAAGCAGAATAGTATATAAAATATATTTACCCAACCCCTCCACATAAGCAGGATGTGACACAAGGTCAATTTTTAAAGCAGAGTTTAACAAATTTTAATTTTCCTTCTCCTAGACTGGTTACCATACAAAACTTAAAGAGTCAGTCTGCCCCTACTATTTACCCATAACTGGAGAAAGAATAGTTGGATTCATACCTTTCTCAAAGGTATTAGTATATAACATATCCTGAAGGTTTATGCAACACATTGAACATTTTAATACTATTGCTCCAACAACAATCTTGCTATGATGTGCCTTTTAAAAAAAATCATATAAAAAAAAGGTAGTATCTCTTACTGTAATCCACCAAATGTTATTTTTGTCTATCTCTCTATTATCTTGGTGATGGAATGTCCAGGATATGGCAAAAATACCTCCTACATTTTAAACTGTCACCTATATGATGCACGTGAACTGAGGTAAGTGGTAAGAGCAGCTTCATCTAACTCGTGTTTTAACGTTGACTTTTCAGATAGGATCAGTTATAATCATAGCTTGAACCGATAAGCATTGATTGCTGTTGAAATCTGCAGTTGCTACACAGATAATTTTTTTTATGTCCCTTTCATGTTATGATAGAATTTTCAACCTAGAGCAGTATTGATTTTCCATCTGGATAAATTTGTTATAGAAATATTTCTCTGAATAACAGGCAGTTCAGAAAAAGATTGACTGATAGATTTTAATGGCATGTCAATCCATGTAGGGTTATTTTATGCCTAGAAGTTAAGGAATCATGTTCATTGTATATTCATATTTACATTCTTAGTGGAGTTATTTCTTAGGTTTTTTTTTCCTTTGCACATGATCCTTTCAAATATGAATCATTTTTTAAACAGATCTATTGACCCTTAAATGGGGTCCTAACAGATAAAACACCAAGTCAGAGTGGACATGGGAGTAATGGCAATAAAAATGTACCCCATAATCTCCAGAACTAGACCCTCACAATCAGATGCAGTTTTGTGTCACGCCCAAGATATACCATTCTTTTCTTTTTTTTAAAACAGCTTAAAAGAAACTATTACTTACATTTCGAAGACGTCTGTCATTTTCTTCTTTCAGTTGATTGGATCTGCAGAGAAAAAAAGTGTAAAAAAAACTTTAATTTTAATGTGCCATTTGACAAAGTATATTCTATAGAAAGTTCCAAATCATAAAAATGAATTTTAAAACAAAGAGTAGGTAAATACTTAACATATCTGCCATGTTATTAATATAGATACATACACCATAAAATCTAACAAAATCCTAGAAGGTTTGGTGCCGAATTCAACAGATAATGATTAAACCTAGTAGAACAAACTACCTTATTAGAAAAATAATTAACTAAGCTACCATGTTTTTAAAGAAACCCTGCAGATATTCTACCACAGGCAAAAATTACAGAAAATCCTATTTCATTCTACTGATTTCTTGCAGTTCTGTCATAAACATCAACTCCTGTTCTGACCCATTTGTTTTTCATTTGTCCTATTGTACATTTTCTACTTTCAAGGTAGTTTTTTTTTTTTTATCTTGATTCTTTGATATCTTTTGTGGTCTACCAATATATTATGCTTTTTAAACAACCTCATTTCTTTTATATTTACACCAAACTTTAGACACAGCTGACTGGGAACGATCAACATCTTTCACCACATTCCACTTCTTTTGCTTCAATTGAGAGTTCTTTAGCTGTTAGGTAAGCCCATTAGGTCCGTTGGGGTCTGCCTTAACTGCATATCTAAACTTCAAATTGATATTTGTTTTGAGAATGCAAATTACAAGATCATTTAATAATTTTTTTTCTTCAACATTGGGTTACGACCTAACATTTTCTTCAGTATGGCTTCGAAAAAAATTATAACCATTAATTTAAATAATTTGATCTGGTTTATTTAAGGAATATTTTGGTTTGGTTTGGTTTCTTTGTTTAATGGCATATCAACCTTTGTAGGTTATTTAATGCCAAAGCCATTCTCCGAGAAGAACAGTAGTGGTACTATTTAACCCATAGCTGGGAGGATAAGGGGGTTCATACCTTTCCCAAGGGTATTTGCTCGAAAGTGAACGTAATAGCGCGACTGGAATACGAACTCGCTTACTATGATTCCACAGTCCATCACTTTAACCATTACGTCACGAGGACACCTCCCGGAATATTTTGGAAAGCCAGAATATTCAGGTAATAAATGAAGGTTTTGCATCTTTTCTGTAATTAGATTATTTACTGTTACCCCCACCACCACATACCCCCCCCCAAATCTGAAGTAAAGATTCTCAAAGTGTGCTAATTCCATAATTTTAGCAGTAAGAATCTCAGTTTCAACGTAAGATTAGATAAAAAGTGGGCGGGGACCAGACAACCCATTTTCTTTGGGTTGGATAAAAGTTTAGCAACAGTTGCTTTGTTTCAGCCTTGTTTTTGTGTTCAGGCAACTTAAAAAATAAAATAAAATAAAAATTTAAAAAATGGCTGATTTGTATTCTTTCATCCTAAGCCAATATCACAAAATCTATCAACCTAATGCTGCCAAATCATTGACTTAAATTTGAGCCACTGTATTGTTGATTAGAGGAAGTGTAGACGGATAAATTTCACATTAAATTTTTGTCTCTCACACATTTCAAATACATTCAAGTAAAATACATTAGGCCATTGAAAACATCATAGCTGACATATCATAAAAGAAGGGAGGCATGAATGAGGCTAGTACAATCATTTGAATTATTAATATCATTGTCACTGAGTACAGTGTTGTTACATGATTAACAATATTGCATAAAATTTACATAGGTTTGTAAATTCAACCTACTTATCCTTAGGGTTAAAACTACCCTCATTTTGTCATAATCAATTTAATGTAATTTAAAAGAATCAGAATCAGATGGCTACAGATGGGAGTTTGTGATAAGTTTTTTTTTTTTTTTAAAGATTGTTGTTGTTTATTATAATTCCTTGCAAGTTTTTCCCACCAGCATCAGCCTATGGTCTTTCAGTGGAGTCTAAGTAACACCAATTCTCTAGGATTCTTCTCAGTATTCTGGCTGACCTCAACAATGCTGTTGTTTGGATGATCACTGCTCATCCTCCAATTTCCAACTCTTCTTTCAAGCCTTCAGGGATCATTCCGAGTGCACCTATTACAACTGGTATCACCATCACTCATCTTCCATTACTTTGTAGGTCTTGGGCAAGGTCTAAGTACTTGTCTCTCTTTTCATTTTCTGTGGTTTTCAATCTGTGCCCTGCCAGCATGTCGAAGTCTACTATTCGGCAGATTCTTTTTTTTTTTTTTTTTTTTTTTAGGTTGAATCTCACTATGTCTAGTCTTCTGGTTGAGATTAGGCGATCAGTTTATTTCAAAATCCCAGAGAATTTTCTGTGTCTCATTCTCCACAATAGCTTTTTGCTAGAATGGTTAAATTTAAATTTCTTGCACAATTCCCAGTGGATCACCTTGCCCACCCATTCATGTCTAATCTTATATTCTTTTTATGCTAGTTTGTTGCATTCACTTATGTCATTAATCATTTTGTCAATTTATTATGATTATTATTTAGAATCAACCGGAAATTGGCATAATGGTTAGAGTGGTCGCCAATGGCCCAGGAGACCTGGGTTCAATCTCATGTCGAGTCATACCAAAGACTTTAAAAATGCCTCCTTGCTTAACACTCAGCATTACAAGGTACGGATAAAGGATAAAGTGGAGTAATCCAGGGAAAGGAGTAGCGCCCTCCCCTACACCTTGGTGTAGTAGCTATCGAAAAGGGAGCCTTTGGGTCACTCTTGATTAAGGTCGCCAACTTTACTTTTTTTATTTAGAGTCTTATTTTCTTTCAGCTTTAAAATTTAATCACTTTTCACTGAAACTCAATAGTATCATTATTTCTAAAACAGTGAAGAACAGCAGGTCTTGGAGACAAAGAATAAGCTACCTCCATCCCAATTTTGCATCCATAAGCTTTATCAACTCAGCTACAAGAGCTATTGGTATTACAGAAACCCAAATTATAGTCCATTCTAGAAACTTGTGTTGGATTTGTTGACACCATGTTTTTTGCTGTTATTTTTTACTCACTAGTATAGAGAATCATATCTTTAAGGTAAAGATTTGCCAGACATTTTTATTCATTTTGTCTCAATATCATAGAAAAAAAAAAAACTTGAGTTGCAATAATAATATCTGGAATTTTATAAATAGTTAATATATTTCTGCCATGTTATCAAATAAAACCTAGTATAATAATATCAGGCCATTGGCCTAATGAGTAGAGTGTTTGCCAATGGTCCGGGAGACTGGTTTTCAATCCCAGGTCAAGTCAAACCATGGTACTTGATGCTGGCTTACTTAACACTCAGCATTATAAGGTAAGGATCAATGGTAAAGTGGAGCAAGCCAGGGTAATGGAGTAGCGCCCTTCCCTACACCTCAATGTAGTAGCTATTGAAAAGGGAGCTCTGAGGTTGCCCTCAACTAAGGTCGCCAACTTTACTTTTACTTATAATAATGATTATAGAATCATGAAAATATTTCACTTAACTATGAGCTAAGTGGTTTGTATTTACCCAACCCCTCTGCTACAGGCAGGATGTGATACAAAAATCAATTTTAAAGCTGGTTTGAATTCAGAGTTTTCGTTTGCTTAGACTGGTTGCTTTAGAAAGGCTAAAGAACTAACATATTTACCCAACCCCTCTGCTTGGGCAGGATACGACAAGGTCAATTTTTAAGTGGAGTTTAACAGGTTTGAATTCAGAGTTTTCCTTCTCCTAGACTAGTTGCCTCAGCAAGGCTGAAGAACCTAGTCTGCCCTACTATTTACCCATAGCTGGAGGGAGAATAATTGGATTCATACCTTTCCCAAGGGTATTAGTGCTATGTGAAATGCAATCAGTCTCGTCCAGGATTTGAACTCATGTCGCCGTGCTCATTTCCTACGACGATAACCATTACACCACAATGACAAGGCTAAAGAAAGTCTGTGCAACCCATAACTGAAGCGGGTGGGGGGGAGAAATGGATTCATGACATTCCAAAGGACATTAGTGTAGAGAGCAAATGACCTAGTCCAGGATTTGAACCCAGGTTACCAATTCCATTTCCTATTATGCTAACCATTACTCTAAGCATGCCTCTTAACATCATGAGAAGAATTCTTGAATGCAATTCTAAATTGGAGGGGGAACGAGTGTGTGGGTAGGAGTTTGAATCTCATGAAGAGATTATCCTTTATTACCACTATTATTACTATTATGCACTGTCCCTTTAAGTCCTAGGAATTATGAACTGAGAGAGTTGTAATAAAAAAGCAACTAAAATTAAAAGAAAGAAAATAGTCACAATTCATAATAATAACTGACAAATTATATATATATATATTACTGGGCCATTAACCTAATGAGTAGAGTGTTCGCCAATGATCCGGGAGACCAAGGTTCCCATGTTGAGTCATACCAAAGACTCAAAAAATGGTACTTGATGCCACCTTGCTAAGCACTCAGCACTATAAGGTGAGGATCAAAGGTAAAGTGGAATAATCCTGGGAATGGAGTAGCACCCTTCCCTACACGTTGGTGTAGTAGCTATTGAAAAGGGAACCTTCGGGTCACCCTCGACTAAGGTCCCCAACTTTACTTACTTATATATATATATATATATAAAACAGTGACTTACTGAATGCTAAATGCATGTGCTGTCGCACTTGTCAAGTCACCATTTGAAGAGAGTCCCGCATGCGTGTGCCAAACTACTTATCTTATCCAGTGGGCTCATTTGCACAAGAGGGCAAATGAGCATTGTAAAAACCATTTGAGAGGACGTGGGGATTCAGATCTTCTCTTGATTTTGGCAAGTGTGAACAATGGAATCATGACTTCGAGTGAGACCTACATTGTGAGCACAACTGAAACCAACAGTGTGAACAGTAGTATTACGACTTTGCTCGAAATCTACATCATGAGCATAACTGAACACAACAGATTATATATATATATATATATAAAAAAAAAAACAACAAACTTATTTTATATTTCTGTAAAGAATTTCTGACTAATCAGAATTTCAGACTAATATGGATATTTTCAAGAAGTAAACCTAGGAAATAAGCAATTATGCCGAGTCAAGAAGGGCCGTGAGATCTTAATACTAAGCTATTAAAGTATAATTGACACTGTAGCTTATAAAAGCAGTAGAAATTGCAACTGCTAAAACCAGTTGCACCTATAAAGAATTTAACTCATGTATTTTGATTGTATATGCATTTACCCAACCCCTCTACCAAGCACAGGACATGATACAAGGTCTATTTCCTATAATGATAACTGTAATGTTACACCTGTGTCCTTATAGCTAAGAAAAATGATAGTTTAACGATAACGAAACAGGTGTTTGCATAAAATAGCAACTGGTGTTTTTTTTTTTTTTTTAAATAAAGTCATCAAAGTTTGAATACCATTTGCACATAAGATTGTTTTTCAACACAGAGTATATACATAAGATTATACAAAGATCAAAATTTTACAATAATCTTCAAAACTTATCTTGTAAATTTTGTTTATTTTTAGATGAAGCATTGTCAATCATTACTAATATCTAGTATTTTATTTCATCTAAGTTTTTTAGTTGTTACCCACTCTACTTTAAAAATCGCAACTCGCTGAGGAAACAGCACAGATCAGAGGACAAAAAAAAAGAAGGATAAGCTGTAGGTGAAATTTGAACTTGTTTTTCTTTGCTCCAGTAAATCCTAGTTAAATGCAACAGCTACTATTACTAACTGAGTCACATGAGTCCAAAATCAAATCCTTTAAACTTATCCTTTACTTTAGAGTATAATGCCGAGATCAAAAAAATATCTAGATATTTGGTGACTGGTTGTTATTATTGATGGATAAAAAATAAATATGCTGATTGGCAAAACAAAGAGAAAATTGTCCAAGATATTAAAACTATTGTACACTTTTGTCATTATATCAAGATTGGTACTAAAAGTTTCACAGAAAACGATTGTATTCTGTGCAAAAATTACCAATGTTATTCATTTTTCATATTTACCAACCCCTCCAATTGGGCAGGATATGACACAAGGTCAATTTTTTAAGCTGAGTTTAACAGGTTTGAATTCAGAGTTTTCCTTCTAGACTAGATGCCTCACTAAGGCAGAAGAACCAGTCTGCCCTACTATTTACCCATAACGGGAGGGAGAATAATTGGATTCATACCTTTCCCAAGAGTATTAGTGCTACGTGAAATGCAATCAGTCTCATCCAGGATTTGAACTCATGTCGCCGTGTCCATTTCCTACAATGATAACCATTACACCACGGGCACCTTCTATGTTATTTATTTTTACACTAGTAGTATTGGTAGAATCTTATTTTAGATTTGATTATCTTACTGATACAAGCTGTTTCCTTGAAGACTGATGACTCCAGTGAGTTTCAATTGAATTAACAAAAAGTCAAAATGAAAGAAAATACTAGTTAAAATTAATAGCAGTCATGTAATTTTTTTGTAAGGATGTCTAATAATAATAATATACATTTTTTTGCAAGGGTGTCTAATAATAATAATAATAATCTACATTTTTTTTGTAAGGATGTCTAATAATAATAATAATAATAATAATCTACATTTTTTGCAAGGGTGTCTAATAATAATAATCTACATTTTTTGTAAGGATGTCTAATAATAATAATCTACATTTTTTGTAAGGATGTCTAATAATAATAATCTACATTTTTTTGTAAGGATGTCTAATAATAATAATCTACATTTTTTGTAAGGATGTCTAATAATAATAATAATAATAATAATAATAATAATCTACATTTTTTGCAAGGGTGTCTAATAATAATCTACATTTTTTGTAAGGATGTCTAATAATAATAATAATATACATTTTTTTGTAAGGATGTCTAATAATAATAATATACATTTTTTTGCAAGGGTGTCTAATAATAATAATAATCTACATTTTTTTGTAAGGATGTCTAATAATAATAATCTACATTTTTTGCAAGGGTGTCTAATAATAATAATAATCTACATTTTTTTGTAAGGATGTCTAATAATAATAATAATCTACATTTTTTGCAAGGGTGTCTAATAATAATAATCTACATTTTTTGTAAGGATGTCTAATAATAATAATAATAATAATAATCTACATTTTTTTGTAAGGGTGTCTAATAATAATAATCTACATTTTTTGTAAGGATGTCTAATAATAATAATAATAATAATAATCTACATTTTTTGCAAGGGTGTCTAATAATAATAATCTACATTTTTTGTAAGGATGTCTAATAATAATAATAATAATAATAATAATCTACATTTTTTGTAAGGATGTCTAATAATAATAATAATAATCTACATTTTTTGTAAGGATGTCTAATAATAATAATCTACATTTTTTGTAAGGATGTCTAATAATAATAATCTACATTTTTTTGTAAGGATGTCTAATAATAATAATAATAATCTACATTTTTTGTAAGGATGTCTAATAATAATAATAATCTACATTTTTTTGTAAGGATGTCTAATAATATTAATAATATACATTTTTCGTAAGGATGTCTAATAATAATAATAATAATAATCTACATTTTTTTGTAAGGATGTCTAATAATAATAATAATAATCTACATTTTTTTTGTTTTGTTTTTAGACTTCAACTGAATTTTTGTGCATGCCAAATTTGGGAGGTGATTGCGCAGTCATAAAATGGTGACATTATGATGAATACCATTCATGAATGCCATTTCAACAAGGTGTGGCATTGTTCAAAAAATGGAGTGGAGGCTAAAGAAAAGTAAGATTAGGTTGAGATAACATATTTCTATTATGTCCTTATAAGGACATTTACTGAAAGTAAAAAATGAAATGTTGGGGGAGATCCAATCACAGCAAAAGGAGAGAGCATCTCAAGTGAAATGACAAACACTGCAAGACAAGGGTGAAAGAAAGAAAGAAAGGAATTGAGATTTATCAGAGAAAAGTGGTATGAGGATGAAAATAAAAGAATTTGAGAGAGGAAAATAAAGAAATAGGAAGTGGATTAGAGTTTTCTTACAAGCTGAGGTCATACTAACTATTGCTTAGTAATGAATATACTGTAATGTAAGTTTATCAGATGACATTTCTCAAATTGGTGTTAGCAAGTAGCATGTGCCTTGGAAACTTAAAAGTTACACCTGAACATCAGTGACCTGGACTAAAAGAGAGATAGAATGAGAAAAGAGAGGCATGAGGGGAAAAGATGTGGGATGGGTAGAATAGAGAGAAGAAGAGTAGAGGGATTTAAGAAAGAGAGGAGCTGCGTAGTCAAATAGAGAGAGGAGATTTGAATAGAGAGAAAGAAGTGGAGATTTGAATAGAGAGAAAGAAGAGTAGAAGGGATTTAAGAAAGAGAGGAGCTGAGGAGTCAAATAGAGAGAGAAGAATTGAATAGAGAGGTGAAAGGTTGAAGAAAGAAAGTAACAGGGTGAACAGTTTGAGAGAGGAGCAAAGTGAGGAAGAAATAGATAAAGAAAAAAAAAAAGAGATAGGAAAGCTGTAAGTGATGAAAGAGTTTAAAAAAGGGGAGGGGAATTAAATATAAAAGCTGGAATAAGAATGGATATAAAGAAAGGCAAAGGAAGATTTTTTTTTAAAGAAGCTCAATAGAAATTTAAAAAGAAAAAGAATATATGATCAATCGAGAAATAAAAAAAGATTTTAAATGCAACATTCAAATCCAGAATAACAGAAAGGAAAACATGCATACCACTCTACACAGACTGGAGAATTTTTTCTTAAAAAAAAAAAAAAAAAAAAAAAAAAAAAAAAAAAAAAAAAGAAAAAAGGAGTGACAGGACATGCCTGAACGAACAAATGTGTTAGCCAAATAACAAAACACTTTATAATAGACATATTCTAAGAAAAACATGAAAAGAAAATAGAAAGTTAAGCAAGAAAATAATCTAATAGAGGAGAAACAGAGACATAAGCACGCAACTATAGATTAAATCTACTGTTGAACAAGTTATAAATAGTAGAAGAGGGAGGAGTTGGATTGATATTGGTAACCTTATATACATTTCTGTGTCTGAGGAATAGAAATGATATCAATCAGTTGGATAGAATGGAAAATGCTAAGTCATGAAAGACCATGAGTAATCACAGCTCTTCACAACTTTTGTTAACAGTAAATTGTAAAGAGCTATTCTTGGCAGAATTACTAGACTGATTTACCATTGCTTTCTCCATAGTTTGGATTTAGAATTATCCTTCTTAGGCTCATCAGAGAACCAAATCAGCCCAACTATTTTACCCACACTTAAGGGAGAAGCGGATTTGTGCCTTTTCCAAGGGCATTAGTGTGAACTGAATGCAAACAGCCTGTTGTATGAAAAGTATTCGATACCAATCATCCCTCTGTAATGATGGAATAGTCGTAGCAGATGATTTTCGTTAGGATATAAGCAAGAGTATGTATTATTTTGCTATGTGTTTCTAAAATGCTATCAAAGTTGAATAAAGATTACCTATAAGTTTATTTTGGTCTCTGTTTTCGATACACAGCCTTAGACTGAATTTGAACTCTGCCCACTAATTTCTTTCTGGTTGCTTGGTTGGTCAGGTTTTATGGCTTATCAACCTTTGTAGGTTATTTAATACCAAATTCTATTTTTACATTAAACCCAAGTTTTGGTTGGTTGGGCTTTATGGCATATCAACCTTAGTAGGTTATTTAACACCAAATCCATTTTTATGAAAATAGTTCTACTTCAATCAATTCAGTTTAGCATAAATACACAGTTTAAATGTGAGTACAGTTTAATTGTGAAAAACATTTCTATTTCAAGTCATTCAGTTTAGTCAAGCAGTTCTAATTCAGCCAATTCAGTTTAGTATAAGTACAGATTTTCTTTACATACAGTTAAATGTCAAAACAGTTCAATATTAAACAAATCAGTTTAGTGTAATTACAGTTTCAATGTCAAAAAACAGTTCCATTTCAAACAATTCAGTTTATCATAAGCACGCAGTTTAATTGTAAGTACAGTTTATTTGTCAAAAACATTTCTATTTCAAACAATTCAGTATGCCGTTAGGGCCCTATCTATGGGTTAAATAGAACTATTAGGTGCTACCACGCCAGGCAAGAGTGAACCTTGGAGCAATAGCAATGAAGGAGTGCTCCGTATTCCCCATGGCCCCAGCATTACTGGGACCTCACCATCACACTGTTTAGTGTCATATCCAGGACACTCATTGGGGAGTGGGGTCTTATAGAGGTGCAGTCGGTATATTCTACAGCCCCAGCCGACTGGGCAAAATTTATTTCTGATGATTGTGTTCTTTACATGAAACTTCACGGAACAGACTTTAAAAATTCATAATTCAAATATTTTAAGTTTTATACCAACTATGCTATAAGAGCATTCAGCACTGATTTTTTGTAAAAACATTTGAATTTTGAGACATGCAGGGAACTTCTGGACAAGTAATAATGGACAACATTTTCTTATGGACACCTACACATGGACATACTAGTGTAGGTTGACCAGCAGAGACTCACATCAGCCATATGCAAACACTTGATGCAGTCTAGAGAACCCACCAGTAGTAGTGGACAATAGGGACAGATGGTGAGAAAGAGGGTCAGGGAACTCTGTGTTATCAGTGCAACTTGATATGTGCCAACATAAAAGACTGAAGTTTCTATTCAAAGTTTTAAACTGCCAGGTGATCTACAGGCGATTAAAAATTACATCTAATCACTTGAAGATTACTCCACAGTATGAAATCAAGCTGAGATTTTAATAGTTTGCGTTTGCAGAGATTAGATTGCTCTATTACTTGATAGTGAAGATTTTTAGTTTTCATATAATGCTGGTCAGTTAATTTCATTTTTATTATTGATTGTATTGTAAGATTACTAATAATTTACATATATTAATAAATGATCATTGGTCTAGTGGGTTCAGTGTTCGCTAATGGTCCGGGAGATCTAGGTTCAATTCCAGATCGTGTCATATGAAAGACTTTAAAAATGGTACTTGTTACCTCCTTGCTTAACACTCAGCAATATAAGGTACGTATTGAGGATAAAGTGGAGCAATCCAGGGAAAGGAGTAGTGCCCTCCCCTATGCTTCGGTGTAGTAGCTATTGAAAAGGGAGCCTTCTGGTTGCCCTTGACTAAAGGGAGACAACTTTACTTTTTACTTACTTAATAAATGATCATATATACAGATCAATGGATGAAAATGTTTCAAAATAATAGGTGTATCATCATCTGTACAATCGTATGCAATTATTAAAAATTTAAATTAGTCTAATTTCAGTTAATTTGTTCCTGCTCTGTACAACAAAAGAAAATGAAAACAATTTATAAAATAATTGCACTGAACTGGCAATGTAAGTCAAAATTGATGAAAGATTACAATTGTATTATATACATCATCATCATATTATTATAATAGTAATAATAATAGTAGTACTAATTGTAATAGTAACAGTAATGATAATAATAATAATAATAATAATAATAATAATCTGTAAAATTGTCGACTTTGCCATCCCAGTGGACCACAGAATAAATCTGAAGGAAAGTGAAAAGAAAGATAAGTACCTCGACCTTGCTAGAGAATTGAAAAAGCTGTGGAACATGAAAGTAACGATTGTGCCAATTGTGATTGGTGCCTGAGGCACAATAACTAAAGGATTATTAAAAGGCCTGGAAGACTTGGAAGTTGGCGGACGGGTAGAGACTATCCAAACGACAGCATTGCTAAGAATGGCCAGAATCTTGAGACGAGTCCTGGAGACTTGAGGAGACTTGCTGTCACTCAGACTCCAGTGAGAAACCATCAGCTAACACTGATGTGAAAAACTCTAAAGGAGTAAACAATAATAATAATAAAGATTACATTGTTACAATTATCATGAGGGATTATCATTAATTATTCAGTTACTTCTAAGATTTGTGGTTTAAAGTGATCAGAATATGCTGTTTATATTTAACCCAACTCCATTCCTTACCCTCATTTCAGAGTAGAGATAGCAAAGTGTTGCCTAGAGTCCAAAAATTTCATTCATCCAACTTTACAACTAGAAAAACAGGAATAATTAGTTTTAAAATGTCAAATCGGATATCAGAGTTTTTACACGTACACATATGCATGATTGCACACAACAAACGCGGATATAGAAATGTAAAAGCAAGTTGATTTTAACATCATGTCAACCCATCAGGGGTTATTTTATGCCTAGAGGTCAGGAAATTGCATACCTGGTACATTCATGTTTACAATTTCTTTTAATGGCATACTAACCATCACAGATTATTTAAAGCCAAACCCATCCTTTCAGAAGAACAGTAGCGATACTATTTAATCTATAGCTGGGAAGATAAAGGAGACTCAATTTTTCCTAAGTTATTAGTCCAAAAATAAATATAATAGCGTGACTGGAGTTTGAACTCGCTTACTTAGAGGCTGCATTCCACCACTTTAACCATTACGCATTGGAGATTCCTAATTTTGGTTTACATATTTTGTATAGTATTTTAAAAGTTTTTTTTTGTATACGGTTACATGATATCAAGGTTTGGTTTGGTTTTATGGTGTATCAACCTTTGTAGGTTATTTAACGCCAAATCCATTTTCATGTAAATAATCTGTTCTATTTCAAACAATTCAGTTTAGCATAAGTACACAGTTTAATTGTCAAAAATATTTCTATTTAAAACTATTCAAGCAGTTATATGTACCAATTCAGTTAAATGTAAATACAGTTTTAATGTTGAAAAACAGTTCAATTTCAAATAATTCAGTTAAGCATAAGCACGCAGTTTAAATCTAAGTATGGTTTAATTGTCAAAAACATTTCTGTTTCAAGCTATTCAGTTTACTCAAACAATTCATTTTAGCATAAGTATGCTGTTAGTTCTATTTAACCCATAGATAGGACCCTATCAGGTGCTACCACTCTGGGCCAGAGTGGACCTGGGAGCAATGGCAATGAAGGGGCACTCTGCATTCCCCAAAGTTCCAGCACTGCTGGAACCTCACCATCAGATTGTTTAGTGTCATATCCAGGACACTCGTTGGGGGGGGGGGTCTTACCTCTCTGCAGAGGTGCAGTCGGTGTATTCTACAGCCCCAGCAGACTGGGCAAATGATATCAAGTATTTCTAAGATGGTTGCTTGTAAGTTTAAAATTCAAATATATTTGGAATAATCCTTGTTAGAATTACCGCTTTCACTCCAAAGAAAAAAAAAGTTATTTGTTGATCTTTCAGGTTCAAGTTACTGGAAGTTACAAATTATTGACTCATGGAAACTTTTTGTTAAAGAAATAATTAGAGATAGATGGAAAGCATAAATTCAAGAAATAAGAGAATCTTTCACCTCAACATTTACAAAACTTTCCCTATTTCTTTTTTTATTTTCAGCATTATTAAAAATCAATTTCTCACTGAAAATGTTTCCACACATATTTCAAACAAAATAATTCAACAATAGAATGATCTGTCAGCCTTGGTAGGACAAGAGATTGAAGAGAAAGAAAACTAAATACAACCCTCCAACTTCATCAAACTATCGAAGAGTATGGGTAGACATTAAAAAAATTTTTAAATATGACATTGAAGAGAGGATGAACTTCTCTACAGAAATTTACAGCCATCTAGGAACTCTTCTCTAAGAATAAGGACCAGTGAAATGCATTCTTAACAAATGAAAAGTCAAATAAGAACCTAGCAAGCTTCAAACTACTTGAAATTGACGAGTTAAGATTGGAATGAAACTAGATTTTTTTGCTTGGCCTTATGCCAACTCTTGGGTCACTTTAGGCCAAAGTCAGTTAAACAATTATGGTCTCCAATTATATATAGTACAAAAATCTATCATGTCAGCCTTTGTTGGATTATTTTATGCCAAAGTCAGTTTTAACAATTATAGCCTATAATTATGTACAGAAAAAAAAATGTATTTTCATTTTAAACAGGTAAGCACTTAATTATATCAAGCAGATTTAGACTGGACCCTAACACGTACTACCACTCTTGGTCAGAGTGGAAATGAGAGTAATAGCAATGAAGGGACTTGACACTCCCCATATGTCTAGAACTGGAGCCTCATTACCAGATTCAGTTTAGTGCCATACCTAGGATATTACCCTTTATTTTTGGTGGTGGGGAGGTCATACCTCTCAGCAGGGGATGCAGTTGATGTATTCTAAGCCCTGCAGGCAAATTAGATAAAACCAAGGGAAAAATAACTCGTCTATATGCAAGTTGAAAAGTCAGTTTCAAAATTGTATTTATATTGTAAACAGAACCTTCACTTCCAAAATTGATAAAAACTGATATCTTTCAAGACTTTTTTTTCACACAAGTAGAGGTAGGTCCTCTGTATGCTAAACAAATTTTTTAAAAAGATGTTTTTTGGTAGGATACTATCTGTTTGCAGATGATGCAGGTTGTGTATTTTAGACCGACTAGCAGGATAGACTAAGCATGGGTTGCACTAGTTATTCCAAAGTTTCTTATGGTTGTAGCACAAAGCCAGAAGAGCACCTAGTGAGAATCAAACTTACTATCAACAGTTTAAAAGGTTATAATGGCACATAAACCTGTATAAGGTTATTTTATGCTTAAAGGTTAGGGAATTACATTCATTATATACATTTTTTTTGTGCAGTTGTTTTTTAAAGAGTTTTTTTTTTGTTTTCTTTGCAGTCTTATAGAATGCAAATAAATCTTAAACCAATCTATTTGACCAATAGATGGGTCTGGTTTGGTTTATTCATTCAGAAGTCTGTCCACTCGTTATAGGCTATTTAATACCAAAACTTGATTCACTTACAAATGGTCGGTTTCAAATATTCCTGACATTAATAATTCTATTTATCAAATATTCCTATCTAATACAAATATGCTTTTAAATAACTTATAGTAAATGACTGAATAGTTCTATTTGACCCACAGATGAGACCCTAACAGGTACTACCACCAAATCAGAGTGGACATAGGAGTAATGACAATAAAAGAATACTCCATAATTCTCAGAGTGCTCAAACTGTGGGTCTCACAATCAGATGTAGTTTAGTGTTGTGCTCAGGATATTAGAGATGGGAACCGAACAGATACCAGCACTTAGGGTCCAAGTGAACTTGGGAATAATTGCAATTAAAGAGTATTTCATAATCCAGAATTGGTTGGGTTATTTGGTTTAATGACATTTCAACTCTTGATGGTTATTTAGTGCCAAATCCTGTTTTATATATATATAAATAATGAAAATAATTCCTACATGGTCAAGAGCGAGTCTACCTAGTTTTCACCAAACAGCTCTTCAGTTTGTAGAATTTGCAAATTGTACAATGTTTTTTTTTCTCTCTCCACACCAACAGAATTATAGATTAGTTATAAAGATTAAAATGAATATATCATTTTGGTTTTATGGAATATCAACCATTATAAGTTATTTAATCCTAAATCCAGTCTATTCATATATATATATTAGATATATAAGATTGGTAAACATAAGTTAACAAAGTTAAATAGTTCCAAGTATTTCCTATTTATCACTAACAATTCAATTAAACATCAGTCATTTGTTTACACACAGTTAAATGATCAAACAGTTCTATTTCAAACAATTCAATTTAGCATAAGTCATTTGTTTGCAGAGTTTAAATGTTAAACAATTCTATTTAATCCATAGATAGGACCCAACCAGGTTCTCCAGCATTACTGGGGCCTCAGATTGTTTAATGTCATAACCAGGACACCCATTTGGAGGAGGGAGGTCTTACCCCTCTGCATAGATGAAGTTAGTGTATTCTACAGCCCCAGCCGACTGGGCTGTTATATTATTTTCAGGTGAATATATTGTAGGTAACTTTATTTTTAAACAAGTTAGAGCTCATTTGTTTGCACACAGTTAAATGGTTTCAAGTCTAGTAAATGATTAAACAGTTCTACTTGACCCACAGATGGAACCTTAACAGGTACTACCACTTAGTCAGAATGAACCTGGAAGTAATGGCAATGAAGAGGTGCTCCACATTCCACAAAGCTTCAGGGGTGGAGCCTCACTATCAGATGGTTTAGTGTTGAATTGAGGACACTCATTCTGGGAAGGAGTCTTACCCCTCTTCAGAAGTTGACATATTGTACAACCCCATCCAACAGGGCAATATAAGGACATACTTGGGGTGTGTGGGGGTCTTACCCCTCTATAGGGAATACAGCAACTGTGTGTTGTATATTGACCTTCGACCCGACCAAACATGCCATTTCCAAAGTGATGCACCGGAAGAGAGTGCCCTCTGAACTGCATGACAGTTATTTCCACTTGATGACGATCAAACATGCCATTCCAAAGATTGAGTGGGCGATTGAACTATTATATAACTCAGTGAAGACAGGAGTTGGGGACCAGAGAAGTTAGAGACAAGATGCAGTAAAGAAAGCCATCATCCAGCAGAGAGCTGGGCCCCTGGGCCTCCAGTTGAGCAGCCCTGGAGAACGAGAAAGACAACGCTGACGGCCATAAGAGTGGGGGTCAATATATTGCAGTTCTGTTCGGTCTCCAACTCCCTCTCACAGTAAAACTCTTTTGAACCTTTCAAATAAAGTGAGAGGTATATTCTTTTTTAAAGAAGTCTTCCTTTGTTTGTTTATTTATTGTGTCGTTATGATTCATTCTGCATGTATATGTAGATGTATATGCATGTGAGTATACAACACGTGTTCTAAGCAGTAAAGTTATGATGGTATGAATGGGGGTCAGATAGGTTAGGTAGGGGCAAAAAATTAGGGAGTTGCAGAAATCAAGTAGACGTTTTCAGTACGAAGACATAAAGGTAAATTATTTAAAACAAATAAAAATGACAGGTTTTGATCTTTCCAAAATAAGTCTCAAGTAATCAGGAGATGAATTACACGGCAATTACTATTCTAACCTCACCTTCAGGCATTCACTTGTCTTCATTACTCTCTCCCACATGACACTTTTCTATACCGCTTTGCACTGGACTCTTCAGTTACAGGGCCATCATAGACGATCTGTTTACTGTACACACAGGGCACTTGGGTCATTTCAAATAACACACCAAAAAGAAAACAGCTCAAGATATTTAGCTATTTCATAAAGAAAGGTCAGTAAAAGAGAAGACAAATGAAATCATAACACCAAGCTACAATAATTGACAACAGTAGAGATTACAGTCCTTACTGACATCATAATTAATCCAAAAAGGTTAAAATCTTATAGCTAGATTTGTTAACAAAACTCATCCAGTAAGAAAAAAATAAAGAAGCCATTATTTATAATTGTCTATAACAATGATAAAGAAGGTTCTTTGGTAGCCCAGGGTTCCATGAAAAAGACTGGAAAGGTGGGTATGAGATATTAAACTTTATTAAAAAATGCAAGAAATATCTGATATAAAAAAAATAAATAAAAAAAATAATCACTATTCAATTTTTCTAAAAAATTAAAAAGAATCATTAAAGAAAAAAAAGTTTAAAATTCAACTTGGATAAAACATCCAAGTATCAATCTTGATTGGTATTTTTTTTTACAACAATTATGAATTTACAACAAATAAAAACAGTTGCTTTTGATCATGTTTCATTTAATATATAAAGGGTGCTTAACATTGGTGTATATCTAATTAAGGATAATGTAAGCATAGAGTCAGTGGCACTCAGTGACTGTTAGCTTTTTGTTTAAGTAATCATCAAAATTGTTCATAAAGTTTACATATTGCTAAACTTCTTATCGTTGTTTATTATATATATATATATATATATAAACACAAACTTACATGCATATATACATACATATGTACAAGCCCAGTAAGCTAAGGCTGTAAAATACTCTGACTGCATCTTTCTAGAAGTAAGACATCCACCAACAAATTTCTTGGAGCTTTGAGAATGAGGAGTACTCCATTGGCATTACTCCCAAGTCTACTATGAACTGTGGTGGTAGTACAAACAGAAATGTTTGAACATTTAAGTGTGCAAACAAATCACTGATGTTAAATTGAACTATTAGTGTTACATTATATATATATATATATTTACTAATCAAATATCTACCAGTATTCACGGTACCAGAAAAAAAACAAAAAACCCCGGTTGGTTAATTCTATATATATATATATATATATATATATATATATATATATATATATATTCACACACATGACCAGTCAAAAGTATTTGGCCACCCTAAAAGTGTTATTTTTAATGAAACAAGTTAAGCACCACAATAGTCTTATTTTACTAAATAAGAGTTTTCCTGGGCCACATTAAATACAAATTAAGCACAAAAACTTCTTAAACGTTTTCATTCGTCAAAATGATCCCCTTTGGCCACTCTCACTGCTTCACAGATTATCGTCATTCTTTCAACCAAAGACTAAAGGTAGACTGAAGATAGTTCTGACTAGCTTTCCTTCAAGAGTTGCCAGTTATGAGCCTCACTTGTAGGTGGTTGAGCTCTGACTTTCTGGTCAAGTTCATTCCACACCAGTTCAATGGGATTTAAGTCCACTGATTGCCCCGGTCAAGACATCAATTGAAGGATATGCTGTTCCTCTTTGCTTTTAATGTGCCTCTGGCAGAGTTTACTTGTATGTTTTGAGTCATTATATTATATAAGTATAAATCCTCGACTCTATGGGGGGTCGATTGAGGTCAAGGGTAAAACTGTGTTGCCGTTTGATATCTGACTATTATGAGATTATTTTTATTTTACCCCACGTTGTCTAGTTGATGTAACTCCTTGAACAAGAAGGCCCAAAAAGAATTATACGAAAGAAGACAGCAACAGATAGGAGACAAAGACATGTCTTTTATATTTTTCCTTTATTTCCTGGGTTCAACAACCATTCAATGGGTGAGGGAATTTTCCCTGAATACAATTGAAATGGTTGAATCCCCCAGTTAAGGTGTCTAAAAATATGCTATCCATTTCTTGGTATATTCTTGTCCTCATTTGGTATTTTAAAGCTTCCACAATGGTTAGTTGCTTTTGGGAGTTTGTCGAAGTCCAGTGTTATAGTTTGTAGTTCCATTTCGTAGCCTTTTACATTTCGGCATACTGTTAACGGAGAGGGTTGCTACTGGGTGAAAGGACTAACCAACACCTCGTCCAAAGACATATGCGTGGCACCAGCCACCAATCAGCAAGGTGTTGTCAATTTGCTGGTCACTGCCTGAAAGAGAATAAGCCTGCTCCTCTTATCTGGAGTCCCTTTTTCTTTATGCATGTGTCATCCCTTTTTCCAGTCAGAAACCTCTGGGAGTTTCTGCATATTCTTATAATTTTCTTTTTTAATTCGATTAAAAAAAAATTTTTTTTTTTAAATTTATTTATTTATTCCCTACAACACACAAGCTGTGTTCCAGATGGGATCGCATGATGCAGTAGTCTGATTCAGTTTGTCCTTCACCTGGTGCAAACTTCACTCCAACTTTACAATTGGCAAAGGCCCCTTATGCTATAACAGATCTTCCATGTTTTACAGTTAGAGTGATACAGGGAATTGCAGCTCTTTACCATGCATAAACTCTCCTATTTGAGAAAAAAATTTCAAATTTTAATTCATCAGTCCAAAGAACTTAATTCCACGGCTCTATTGTCTGATATTCATGCACCCTGGCCCACTAGAGCTTTTGACTTTGTTTTGCTTCAACAGTGGTTTCTTGACAGCAATTCTGCCATAAAGGCCAACTTCACAGTCTTCTCACAGTGGTTGTTGGCACATTTTTTTCATGACGTTTCAGTTATGCAGGGATGTTTGGCATAGTCAGCCTTGTGTCACAAGTTGGTAACTGATGAAATTGTCACCTATCGTCGTTACTTTTCATCTACCAGCCCAATACTAGCAAGCAATAATTCAACACAATATAGTGTAATGTCTGTTCAATTGGGGGTAAAATTTAACTTTTTGAAAATGCTTTATTCATGCTCAATACTAAAAAAGAAAAAACGCCTTCAAATTAATTTTTCAAAAGACATCTGGTTATACTAATGTCAAAGTTACTGAAGAGATTTATATTTATTAAAAAACAGACAGACACACAGATATATAGACTCACATATATACACGTGTGTGTGTGTGTGTGTGTGTGTGTGTGTGTGTGTATATATATATATATATATATATATATATATATAGTCAGCTATAAGTATTTTAGTAATATATTTAATGAACAATGCATAATTTGTTTATAAATAAAGAGAAAACTTTGTATTCTTAAAAGATAAAGTTTACCAAATAAGCCTTTTATAGGCAAAGGTCACTGAAGTGCTCAGAGTACAGTCTAAACAGGTGATGGCTATAAAAAAAAAAAAAGTTTGTTTGCAACAAGAAAATTCCCTACATTGTCATTAGCTGATCAACCTGCTAAACAAGTCATTAACAAAAATGATAGGCACCAACTCTCCGAAGATACATAGGCAAACCTAATTTCAATCTTAACATAAAAGGGGAGGTAACTTAAAAATATGTTGAGTGAAAACTGATTGAGTGCCCCATTCATATGGCCTTGTGTCACATCTAAGCATAAAAGTCAGGAAATTACTACTGTTTATGTATAATAAAAACGAAAAAAAAATTTTAAATATGATTATTCAAATGAGATTATTTCGTTCACCAATGACCCGGGAGACCTGGCTTCAATCCCAGGTTGAGTCATACCAAAGACTCAAAAAATGATACTTGATGCTATCTTGCTTAACACTCAGCATTATAAGGTAAGGATCAAGGTTAAAGTGGAGCAATCCAGGGAATGGAGTAGCGTCCTCACCTACACCTTGGTGTAGTAGCTATTGAAAAGGGAGCCTTTGGGTCACCCTCGACTATGGTTGCCAACTTTACTTAGTAATTTAGTACCAGACATTGGCATAATAGTTAGAGTGTTCGCCAATGGCCTGGGAGACCTGGTTCAATTCCAGGTCGAGTCATACCAAAGACTCAAAAAATGGTACTTGATGCTATCTTGTTTAACACTCAGCATTATAAGGTACGGATCAAGGGTAAATTGGGTCAATTCAGGGAAAGGAGTAGCGCCCTCCCCTACACCTTGGTGTAGTAGCTATTGAAAAGGGAACCTTCAGGTCACCCTCGACTGCGGTCACCAACTTACTTACGTGCAATTTAAAGTGTAAGAAGGTGAAATAAATGGACATCATTTTCTTCAGCTTGAAATGACAATAACTTAGGTTGTGGAATATTCCTTATTGATGGCCCCATGTAATCTAATAAAACTTGTAACATGAAGTGGAGAGGAGATAAAAAGGACCAAGTAAATCCATTTTCCCTGAGAAATGACATGAAGGAAAAAATCTGGTAAATGGATTCAGTTTTCATTGGGTGCGCCAAATTTCTAGCCTTATGCCACAATTAAGTCAAGCTTAATAAATAATTCCAATGGCCTAATGAGTTATAGCAGTGGCTGAGGGATATTTTTTGCTACTACCCAACATAATTTCAGTCAAGCGTTACCTAACATCCTACCATCCATTCGTGTATACATCTGCTGTTAAAAGCAGTAAAACATTTGAGTCATACAGTGGCAAATAGTGGACATATTTGGTCATGAAACTGCATATAAACAGAGTTGAGAGTGGTTCTAGATGTATGATGTTAAATTTCTAGTATTGATAATTGTTTTTAGACTTGAGAGAGAGAGAGAGAAAAGCGGTGGGAACTTCTCAAACCCTAAAACATATCTTCTTAGGAGTAATTCAGAAATCCAAATTGTTTTAACTCAAAATATAAACATCCACTAATAATTTCAAGAAACTTTTTTTTTTTTTTTACACAGCCAACGACACATTAAAAAAAAAAAAAAACATTCTGTTAAATAAGTTTTGCATAAATTTGAGTGAAAAGCAGGTTTTTATCGGGTTAAATTAAGAATGACAGACAACTCTTTATTACAATTGCCCAGCAGGCTGGGGCTGTAGAGGGGTAAGACCCCCACACACACACGTGTCCTGGATATAGCACTAAACAGTCTGAGGGTGAGGGCCCAGTAACGGCACACTTATGCTAAACTGAATTATTTGATTAAACTGAATAGCTTGAAATAGAAATGTTTTTGACAATTAAACCATACTTACATTTAAACTGCATGCTTATGCTAAACTGAATTATTTCAAATAGAACTGTTTTTTGACATTGAAACTGTATTTACGCTAAACTGAATTGTTTAACATAGAACTGTTTTGACATGTAACTGTGTGTAAACAAAATCTGTACATAGCTGAATTAGGACTGCTTGACTAAACTGAATAGCTCAAAATAGAAATGTTTTTCAAAATTAAAATGTACTTACATTTAAAATGTGTGCTTATGCTAAACTGAATTATTTGAAATTGAACTGTTTTTGACATTGAAACTGTACTTACACTAAACTGAATTGTTATATATAACTGCTTGAATAGTTTGAAATAGAAATGTTTTTGACAATTAAACTGTGTACTCATGCTAAACTGAATTGTTTTAAATAGAACTGATTATATATATAAAAATGGATTTGGCATTAAATAACCTACAAAGGTTGATATGCCATAAAACCCAACAAGCAAACAATCTTTATTACAAGTTAAAAAGAAAAAAAAGATTTTTTTCTTCTAAGAATAACTTAGAAGATAGATAAAATATGTTACTAAAAAAATAAAATACAATGTTCAAATTTGATTTCAACTGCATTTGTTTAGTAGATTTCAATGAGTAAGATTGGTTCATAATATGCCGACTTAAGAGATCTTCATATATTAGGAATTTTATTATCAATCAACATAGCCACTTGAATTTACCTTTGATCTTTGGTTTATTCTCATTATTTACATAAGTATATAAATAATATTTATTATTCAACATTATCTCCTCTTTTATCTATGTACTTAAACTAACACTTTTTCGTTAATCACAGATTGAATATTATATTGAGAATAAAGAAAGGAATAGAATAGTAATGATAATATTTAAGTGTACACATGTTAATAACATTTTTTCCTGTGACAAATTCCATATTCATTTTCTATTATTTGGTTTAGTTTGGTGTCTTCATGGATTATTTAGTGGTATCATTTAACCTATAGCTAGGGATAAGGGAGTTCATGCCTTTCCCAAGGGTATTAATCTGAAAGTGAACATAACATGAATGGAGTTAAAAATTACGATCAGGTTACACTCCAGCACTTTAGCTACAACACCATAGGAACTCTACCTCCCTTATTTGAAATGCCCTATATATATATATATATATATATATATATATATTCCATGAGAGTGTCATGTATTTACATATTACTACATGATAATACCCACACTATAAATATGGTTGGTTAGCCACTTTTCTCACATTCATATCTGATGATTGTGTGCACCATATTAAACTTCAAGGAACAAACTTCTAGCGTTCATAATTATTGTAATATTCTTTAGGATTTATAACTAATCTGTCATCATAGCATCCAACATCTTTTTATACAAAAACTTTTATATTTGCATTTCTTTTATTATCATATGATGGACTATCCAGGTTTTAGATGGTTTGGTTTGGTTTAGTTTTATGGCATATCAACCTTTGTAGGTTATTTAACGTCAAATCCATTTTTATGTAAATAATCAGTTCTATTTCAAACAATTCAGTTTAGCATGAGTACACTGAATGTCAAAAACATTTCTATTTCAAACTATTCAGTTTATTCAAGCAGTTATATATAACAATTCAGTTTAGTTAAAGTACAGTTTCAATGTCAAAAGCAGTTCAATTTCAAATAATTCAGTTTAGCATAAGCATGCAGTTTAATTTTAAGTACAGTTTAATTGTGAAAAACATTTCTATTTTAAGCTATTTAGTTTAATCAAAGAATTCAGTTTAGCATAAGTATGCCGTTAGTTCTATTTAGCCCATAGATATGGCCCTATCAGGTGCTACCACGCTGGACCAGAATGGACCTGGGAGCAATGGCAATGAAGGGGTGCTCTGTATTCCCCAAAGCCCCAGCATCACTGGGACCTCACCATCAGACTGTTTAGTGTCATATCCAGGACACTCGTTGAGGTGCAGTCAGTGTATTCTACAGCTCCAGCTGACTGGGCAAGGACTATCCATGTGATTTGTTTCTTGTGGCAAAGGTTTGTGTAGAATGAGCCAAAAATTTTAGAGGAGTTGATAACAGAAGAATAATGCATAAGTATCAGATTTTCCTGAAAAATACAACTTGGGTTTTTCTTTCTCCTAGACTGGTTGACTTAACGAGGCTAAAGAGCTCTGATTGTCCTATTTATCCTAAAAATGTAATTTTGAATTTTTAAATTTACATATGAATCTACCCAACTTCTCCACCATAAACAGGAAATGACATGATTCTAAAGCGTAGTACAGTTTGTTTGAATTCAGAGTTTTTCCTTCTCCTAGACTGGTTGTCTTCGTATTTACTTATAGCTAGAGGGAGAACAGATGATTCATGCCTTTTCAAGAGCACTGAATGAAAAATTTTTTTTTTTCAAAAAACCCAGCTTCATCAAGGATTTGAGCTGATAAAACCTTTTTCGGGTCATTTAATCCCAAATTAAATTTCAAACAATTCAGTTTAGTATAAGTATAGTTTTTGTCCACATACAGTTAAATGTCAAAACAGTTCTATTTCAAGTAGTTTTGCATAAGTACAAAGTTTAAATATCAAAACAGTTCTATTTCAAATAATTCAATTTAGCATAAGTACATATTTTAGTTCTATTTGACCCATAGATAAGACCCTATCAGGTGCTACCGCTCCGGGCCAGAATGGACCTGGGAGCAATGGTAATGAAGCGGTGATCCGCATTCCCCAAAGCTCCAGCATTAGTGGAACCTCACCATCAGATTGTTTAGTGTCATATCCAGGACACTCATTGGAGGGATCTTACTCCTTTGCAGCGATGCAGTCAGTGTATTTTACAGCCCTAGCCGATTAGGCATCAATAGTAATGGTAGTGTTATATTTATTGAATGATCTCAATCACTTTTTAAAACAGATTAATTTGCCAATATTGAACGAGGCAGATTTATCCCAAATCTAGAACTCGTTTTTCCACCCTTCACCCAAAGTCAAATTTGTTGAATGTCTTTGTTAAAACAGAACAAAAGAGAAAACTTTGTTAGAGACTCAATGTTAGAAAAAAAAAATAAATAGAAGATAATTTACTGTCTAATCTTTTTTTCTCATAATTAGTGCTACCAACAGAATGAAGATGACCTTGGCTCAGGACTCTTTTGTGGGCTCAGAACACATGTTAGAAAAAAAAAAAAAAAAGACAATTTACTGTCCAATTTGAACTATTTTTACTTTCATAATTCAATTCCCAAAAGTGGGAGTCCTTGCATAGTAGCTAACATGTTGAACTGTGACATCATTGTAAGCCAGTTTCAACTAGTCACACTATTACTTTGGGATAAATAACCTTGGGGAAAGGTATGAATTCTGCTATTCCTCCCCATACCTATAGTTTAAATACCGCCATTACCATACTTACCAACCCCTCCGCTCGGGCAGGATATGACACAAGGTCAATTTTTTAAGTGGACTTTAACAGGTCTGAATTCAGAGTTTTCCTTCTCCTAGACTAGTTGCCTCACCAAGGCTGAAGAGCCTAGTCTGCCCTACTATTTACCTATAGCTGGAGAGAGAATAATTGGATTCATACCTTTCCCAAGGGTATTAGTGCTATGTGAAATGCAATCAGTCTCGTCCAGGATTACTGTCCTCCTAAAAAGATGGCTTTGGAATTAAGTAACCCATGAGGGTTGATATGCCATTAAAAGAAAAAAAAACAAACCCAACCCAAAATAGGTCTACAATGAGAACTGCATTTCTACTTGAGTTGTTAATAATCTGGAGATGAATCAGTATGCAGTTTTGAAAATAGTCAGAAGAGAGCGCAGTAGCAAATTTTTGTCTTTTTGGGGGGGGGTTGACAGAGGAAGTTGCAGGTCTACTTCAGACATTTTTTCCTACCCGCCCCTCTCCCCATCTGGTAGAGAAGAAATAGGCATGTCCTATAATCATTAGTTCAGAAGTGACATGACAGGTCAACCTCCAACTAAAATGTAATAATCTGTACATTTCTAAATAAGCAAGAAAAACTTGTTCTCCACTTGAAGAAAAAAAACAACAAAAAAAACAGTATATATATATTAGTCATAAATGACAGTGTCATGATAAATGTCTACATATTTATCCAACTGTTCCCCCACAAGCAGGATAAGACAAGGTCAATTTTTTTCGCCAATGGTCCAGGAGACCTGAATTCAATCCCAGGTCTTGCCATACCAAAGACCTTAAAAATGGTACTTGATACCTCCTTGCTAAACACTCACCAATATAAGGTACATATCAAAGGTAAAGCGGAGCAAGCCAGGGAAAGGAGTATTGCCCTCCCCTAGACCTTGGTGTAGTAGCTATTGGAAAGGGAGCCTTCTGGTTGCCTTTGACTACATTCGCCAACTTCACTCACAGCTGGTTTGAATTCAGAATTTTCCTTTTCTTGGACTAGTTGCTTAGGCTAAAGAGCTCAGTTTTCCTTTTTTTGCTGATTGCAAGGGAAAGATGGATTTATGTCTTTTCTAAAGATTTGAACTTGGTCTGCCGTGTTATTTTTCCTATCAAGATGACCATTACACCAAATGTGCTTTCCTTAAAAGTATGAATAAATTCTTAAAGAAAATAAACAGGAATTTACAAAAAGGATGCAACTGTCTTTTTAACAAGTTGTAAATGAAACCCTTTTAGCTTCTCTGTACCACCCAAAAATTATGGTTATAAATAACCCAATGAAATCTTTTTAATCTATTCTTTACTTTTACTGTCTAATCTAAACTTTTTCTTCATAATTGAATTCCGCAATATCTGAATGAGTGCTAATAGTGGACCATGAAAGCCTACAACTTAAGTTAATTACAATATCAAGGTGAATTGGAATGCAACTTTGTAAATAATGATAGAGAGGCGGGGGTGTAACTTTTTTTTTTTTGTTCATGAACAGATGAAGCTGTAGGTCTACTTTATATATTTACCAACCCCTCTGCATGGGCAAGATGCAACGAAAGGTCAATTTTTCAAGTGAAGTTAAACAGGTTTGAATTCAGAGTTTTCATTCTCCTTGACTAATTGCCATACCAAAGTTAAAGACCTACTATTTACCATAGCTAGAGGGAGAATAGTTGGATTCATACCTTTTCCAAGGGTATTAGTGATATGTGAAATGCAAACAGTCTCGTCCAGGATTTGAACCCTGGTCACTGTGTCCATTTTCTATGATGATAACCATTACACTATGAGCACCTCCAGTTCTTTACTTTATCTTGGCACTGTCAATTTTAATGGTATGTCAACCAGTCTAGGGTTATTTTATACCAAGATGTTAAAGAATTGCATTTATTGTATGTTCATTTTTACATTTTAGTATAGTTGTTTTTTTAAAGAGGTTTCTTCCCCCCCACTCCACACAGGGTCCTGTCAAATATGATTTTTTTAAACAGATCTATTTGACACATGAGACCTTAACAAGTACTATCACTCCAGGTCAGAGTGGACCTGGGAGTAATGGTAATGAAGCAGTACTCCACACTGCTCAGATATCTACTACTGTAGCCCATTATTAGATGCAGTTTAGTGTCATATCCAGGACACCTTTTTTTGGGAGGGGAAGGGGATCTTATCCTATCTGTAGAGGATACAGACAGCATATTCTAAACCCCACCAACAGGGTTAGATGCAGTTTAGTGTCATATCCAGGATACCATCCTTTCATATACTTTTAGCATGTATATAAACCAGATTTGACATACCACAAAACACAACCAACCTATCTACTTAAAAATTCATCTTTTAATAATGCGATATGAAACATTATTTTCTTTCTACATTACAAAATATTGGAGTTGGCAGAACAGTGTTGGCGAGTCTCCATGTTAGCCAACAGAAGTAGACTGTAAGAGGCTTTCAGGACACTTACTCTGCAGGTCCTTGACTAGAATTGATATAACAACTGCTGCTAAAAGTAGAGGCCATTAGAATCACCATGAAGTCTGCAGAGAAATACATGAAGCATCTTCAGATAAAGAGAGTGAGATCATATTTAGTTGCTGCCTAGAAGCAAGCAGGGAAAAATACAGCTGGTTCGAATTCAGAGTTTTCCTTCTCTTAGACTGGTTGCCTAACCAAAGCAAAAGAACAGTGAAATGCAAAATACCTCATCTAAGATTTGAACCTGGGTCACCAATTTCATTTTCTTTGGCAATAACCATTGTACTAAGCACAATTCCATTGAGTCATTTAGGTAAGGGCTTCTGGTATTGAAAGCTCTGAAACCCTTGATGAACCTAGCAATATCACTAATGATACATCTCGGTGCATCTACAAGATGCGTCTCTAGAAATGCATAGTAGAAATAGAAATACACGCATTAACAGTCACAAATGTTTCTGGACGAGAGGGGTTTTATGAAAGATTATCCGCTCAGTTCGGTAACCATGGTAGCCAGCAATTAGGACTACTGGTAGAAAAAATAATTTCTTCCTTCCTTATTGATTAGAAGCGACATGTAATTACTATTGGCAAACAGAGCAAACGTATTACGAGCTCAGTGAACAAAAGAGGGAGAAAAATAATAAAAGTACAAAGGAATCTTTGAGATGAATACAGAGAGATATAATTCAAGTTTTATCTTTGGCTGATCTCATGTTGGAGAATATATATATATATGTTGAAAAGATAGATTTGTAGTGAATCTAACAGTATGATAGAAATATGTGGAAAGTTGGATAAATCAAACTTAACTCAAAGCCGAACAAAATATCACATATATGTGTGTGTGTGTGTGGAAAAGATAGATTTGTAGTGAATCTGACAGTATGAAGAAATATGTGGAAAGTTGGATAAATCAAGCACTTAACTCAAATAAAGCTGAACGAAATATCACACATCTAAATTTGAGTTTAGTGTTTGATTTATCCGACTTATATGATGATGATGATCCGTTAAGGTGAAACTTGAGTAGGAGATTTCCGACTCACAATTTAAGTTAATTTTATAATTGGCTCAGACCTGACCGATAAAATGAAACGCAGTTTCTTCCAGGCAGCTGTCGTATTGATACTGCTATATGGATGCACTACATGGACGCTAACTAAACAGCTGGAGAAGAAGCTAGACGGCAACTACACAAGAATGTTGAGAGCAATATTGAACAAGTCCTGGCGACAACACTCCACAAGACACCAACTATACGGCCACTTGCCTCCCATCACGAAAACTATACAAGTTAGACAAACCAGACACGCAGGACACTGCTGGAGAAGCAAGGACGTGCTCGTAAGTGATGTACTCCTATGGACCCCCACACATGGTCAAGCAAAAGCAGGATGACCAGCTCGAACTTACATACAGCAGCTATGTGAAGACACAGGATTTAACCCTGAAGACCTGCTGGAGGCGATGAATGATAGGGAGAAGTGGCGAGAGATGGTCAGGGATATCCGTGCTGGCGGCACGACATGAGGATGATGATAATTGGCTCCACTCGTGTTGAGCACTCTTGTAATTTGTAGCATTGCAGTGTTGACGGAGGGTTTTAGTTTTGATTTTTTTTAAGGGGTGTGACGAGGTTGGCCTTTTCTTTCTTTTTGTCCTATAATATTTTTTCTTTTTTCCCCCCGGGCGGTGATTCAAGATATTTTATCTCTTGTTCCTGGCGGGTTTTTTTTTCTTTTTTTCTGGTAACCGTGAATGCTGGTAGATATTAGATTAAGAAATATATATATATATATATAGCATTTAGTGATACATATAGAATAAAAAAACAAATCAGGAATTTTTCTTTGGAGCTGGTACCATGTAACCGGGTTTTGGTTTCTTTGTTTAATGGCATATCAACCTTTGGAGGTTATTTAATGCCAAAGCTACCCTTCTAGAAGAACAGTAGTGGTACTATTTAACCCATAGGTGGGAGGATATGGAGGTTCATACATTTCCCAAGGGTATTTGCCCGAAAGTGAACGTAATTGCACGACTGGAGTACGAACTCGCTTACTACGATTCCGCAGTCCATCGCTTTAACCATTACACCACGAGGACACCCCCCCCATGTAACCTAGTAAAAAGTATAATATTACTTAAAGATACAAGTGCAACCAAGTAGCTGTCATCACCTTGATTTTTCTTGGATTTTTTTATGGTTGCTTAAAAGCCAGCATTAAGCTAGATATCAAATTGCATTACAATTTATATCATTACTAAGTATAAATAATTATCATTACTTATAAATAAGTGTATAACTCAAATAATTAGAATTAAAATTGCTTAAACATAAACAAAATGTTTGATTTTATTTGTAAGTTTTTGAGTTTTGGTTAATACTAACAGTAAGTTTTGAATTGGTTTCGTTTTGGTTTCTCGTCATATCAACCATTGTAAGTTATTTAATGCCAAATCTTCTTTATATATATATATATATATATATATATATATATATATATATATATATATTACTCATTTATATAAATGATTTGTAAACACATTTTGTAGATAACATTCTTAAATGAGCCTGCACACTTTTTTTGCACACAGTTAAATGGTTTTAAGTATTGCTATATAACAGTCATAATTTTACATAAGTCATTTGTTTGCATACACAGTTTGTTCTATTTGACCCATAGATAGGACCCTATTAGGTGCTACCACTCCGGGTCAGAGTGGACCTGGGAGCAATGGCAATGAATGGGTGTTCCACATTTCCTGAATCTCCAAGGCTGGAGCTTTGCCCTCAGTTACTTTAATGTCTTATCCAGAACATGTTTTGGATTAGTGTTTTCAGATAAATTACTTCAACTCAAAAAAAAAAAAAAAAAAAAATTTTTTTCAATGTTTTTGTCAATCTTTCATCAATTATTGAACGCTAGAAGATGAAACAGAGGGGGAGGGGATGAGGGGAGGGTAGCATTGACAATTTTTACAGCTAAGTACCACAATTTGTATTTATTCAAACTTGTTCATAATAAATTCAGTAATGTTAAATTCCTTAAACAATGATAATTAAAAAAAAAAAAAAAAATAACAGTATACTACACACTTTATTTAATGTATCGTGTTATAATAATAAACACATCATAAAGTTGTACTGATGCCATTGATTCCCTTGACTTTCTCTCACCATCCATTCCTATTAGCCATCACTCTTTCCAGGTCCTCTAGACAGCATCCAGTGTCCACACACAACTAATGAAGGTTAACACTGTTGTGTCCATGTGTAGGAGTTCACAGGAGAATGATGAGTTCATTCCTGCTTCTTCAACAGCACCCGGCATGTCTTGTGTTTCTTACTTGATTGATTTGTGAGATGGGAGGTAAATGGCCGTACAGCTACTGTTATGCAAGGTTGATGCTTCCAGAATTTGTTTAAAACAGCACACAGTATCCTTGCTATATACTTAAGTTGGCGACTGTAGTCGAGGGCAACCAGAAGGCTCCCTTTTCAATAGCTACTACACCGAGGTGTAGGGGAGGGTGCTACTCCTTTCCTTGGATTGCTCCACTTTACCCTCAATACGTACCTTATATTGCTGAGTGTTAAGCAACCCAGGTCTCCCAGATCATTGGAGAACACTCTACCAACTAGAACACAATAATTTATTGTATATCCAACAGTAAGTGATATTTCACCAATCCAAGAAAGTAGCTACCAAATAAGATGGGCAGAACTAATCCATTTCATTCTGATGAGACTTAACAATAAATCTTATTTTGACATAGGTTGAAAGCATCAATTCCCAACAAATTATTGAAATAGTGATGAGGTTTCTTAGTAATTAGATGAATTTGGTCTGGTTTTATGGCATATCAACCATTGTAGGTTATTTAATGACAAATCCTCTTTATACATATACATTAAATATATATGATTTGGTTGGGTTGGGTTTTATGGCATATCAACCATTGTAGGTTATTTAATGCCAAATCCTCTTTATACATATATATTAAATATATATGATTTGGTTGGGTTGGGTTTTATGGCATATCAACCATTGTAGGTTATTTAATGCCAAATCCTCTTTATACTTATATATTAAATATATATGATTTGGTTGGGTTGGGTTTTATGGCATATCAACCATTGTAGGTTATTTAATGCCAAATCCTCTTTATACTTATATATTAAATATATATGATTTGGTTGGGTTGGGTTTTATGGCATATCAACCATTGTAGGTTATTTAATGCCAAATCCTCTTTATACATATATATTAAATATATATGATTTGGTTGGGTTGGGTTTTATGACATATCAACCATTGTAGGTTATTTAATGCCAAATCATGTTTATACATATACATTAAATATATATGATTTGGTTTGGTTGGGTTTTATGGCACATCAACCATTGTTGGTTCTTTATTGTCAAATCCGGTTTATATATATATATATATTAAATATGATTTATAAAAACATTTTGTAGATACACAAAGTTAAATGACCAAACAGTTCTATTTCCAGCATAAGTACACACTTTAAATGTCAAAAACATTTCTATTTCAAGCTATTCAGTTTAGTCAACAAAGTTAAATGGTTCCAAGTATTGCTATGTATTACAAACGATTCAATTAAACATCAGTCATTTGTTTACACATAGTTAAATGATTAAACAGTTCAATATCAAATAATTCAATTTAGCATGAGCTTTTTGTTTGGATACAGTTTAAATGTCAAAGCTCTATTTAACCCATAGACAAGACCCAATCAAGTGCTACCACTCCAGGTCAGAGTGGACCTGGGAGTGATGGCAATGAAAAGGTACTTCACATTCCCCAAAGCTTCAGCATTACTGGAACCTGACCATTAGATTGTTCAATGTCATATCCAGGACACTCATTAGGTGGGGTCTTACTCGTCTCTAGAGATGCAGTTGTATTTTACAGCTGTAACGGAATGGGCTGCTTAGATGAATAACCACATAGAAAAAAGGAGGGTACTGTAAAGAACCTTCACAACATATCCTAAATATTGTTGACATAATTTCAGTTGATTAATTCAACTTGCTCCGTGATTTTATGATAACAAGATCTTAATCAAATTTGTTTTCTATTTTTATCCTGTGTAACATTATATTGTATGAGATTAAATCCTTTGAGGGTGTAGCAGTAACACTTTGAATTTTTCAATCGTTTGACATGTCTATCACCTTCATTTGTGTGTGCAGGCGACATCTCCACACTAAAACCTTGAAACTAGTGGACAAGTTCACCTACCTAGGAAGCAGTGTCTCATCAACTGAGAAAGACATCAATACGTGACTAGCAAAGGTATGGACAGCTATTGATAGGCTATTGTTCATTTGGAAGTCAGACCTGACTGATAAAATAAAACAGTTTTTTCCAAGCAGCTGTCGTGTCGATACTGCTATATAGAAGCACGACATGGACGCTAACTAAACGTATGGAGAAAAAGCTTGACGGCAACTACACAAGAATGTTGCGAGCAATATTGAACAAGTCCTGGAGGCAACACCCTACAAAGCAGCAGCTGTACAGTCACCTTCCATCCATCACGAAAACTATCCAAGTTAGATGAACCAGACATGCAGGACACTGCTGGAGAAGTAAGGACAAACTCATTCGCGATATACTCCTATGGACCCCTTCACATCAACGAGCAAAGGCAGTGTGACCAGCTAGAATCTATATACAACAGTTTTGTGCCAATACAGGATATAACCTTGAAGGAATGATAGACGATAGAGACAGGTGGTGAGAGAGGGTCAGGGAGATCCGTGCTGGCAGCACGATATGATGATCACTGCTGAAAATAGTCTATCAAGCTATAATCTTTCTTAGCTGTGACTCAACATCATCAATATTACTTGAGCTGAAATTTTAAAAATAATTTACTATATGTATAATTTAGAATATTAGAAGAATTTTAGCATCCAACTACATTTTTTTCTAAATACACATAATTAAATCTGTGCCTGTTTAGGTTTGCACAGTTGATACTTGACAGCCGACCATTCTACAAAAACCAAAATGATATTTCCTCTTTATCTGTTATATTTTTCAAAATAAATGTCTGACTCAGGTTAAACAACTGTCATAGTTGCCACTAGAATCTTTGATGAATCTAGAATCTGCTCAATCAGCTGAAGAGACACAGACACAAACATGCACAAAATTTATATGTGGCTTGAATTTTTTAAGCACCACGTTGTATTATTAAATTTTCCTCATGATAAATAGAAAAAAATTATTTGCATTTAAAATTCAGCTGTTGAAATAAAAATATATCCTTCGAAAAATGGGAGGCAGAACACACCTTTAAGATTTTTAAAGTTTATTCTTATTATTTCAACCCAAAACATTCACCGAGTCATGCTCTTAGAGATGAAGATAATTCTTAGAGATTTCATTTGTTTTTTTGAAGCTGATTTTCATGGTACCAAAATAACTACATGTATCTTCTTTTGTGAAACATTATGATGAATAAAAGTAAAGTTGTCAACCTTAGTCGAGGGTGCCTCGAAGGCTCCCTTTTCATAGCTACTACACCGAGGTGTAGTAGCTACTCCATTTCCTGGATTGCTCCATTTTACCCTTGATACTCACCTTATAGTGCTGAGTGCTAAGCAAGGTGGGATCAAGTACCATTTTTTGAGTCTTTGGTATGACTCGACCTGGGATTGAAGTCTGGTCCCCAGAACCATTGGTGAACACTCTACTCATTAGGCTAATGGCCCACCGTCAACAAAATAGATCTACATCAATATTTTAAGGCATGAAACTAAAATGACTTCTTCTGAGAGAATTTTGAGATAAATAAACTTGAAAGGATAGCTGTTTGGGCTGAGCCTGTAAAGACTTATCCCTGGGCTTGCCACAGATATATGTTGTGTTACAAGGGCCCAGATAGACCATAGTACCACATGTTTTTTAAAAAACAATCCAACTTATCTTGAGTGCTTACAATAAAAAGTTAATTTATAATTTCATTACTGTAGCAGATTTCTTCTTTTTTTTAGTAAGGTGAAGTGCACTATTTGATAATTAATTCTTTCAAAAGTGTATAATAAAATTTTAAAAGATTTCAGGCTTTAAAAAAAAAAAAAAAAAAAAAAAAGGACTTATTAGATATTAAAAGTTTTTGAAGTGTGTGACATAGCAATTAATACTTACATTGATGTTTGTAAATGCAAGATAATGTTTAATGTTTAACAAAACTAAAATGTTATTCATTTTATGTCTTTTTCATCCCATACAAATATTCATATACACTTCATTTAAAAAAAAACAAACAAAAAAACAACTATTTTGTACACAAACACCATAGGTTACATGCGCTTGAGTCAGCCAACATCAGACGCTTTTTCTAACATTCATCTGTCAAAAAAGATAATCAATTCCACTTTGAACAAAGCCAACATGTTAAATGTTGATCATAAATATCACAAAACAATAGAAACAATTGATTACACATAGCAAATGACTGGACAATAATTCAACACAAATTGTTTACAATGAATAAAATCATTAATGCACTTTCTAGATTTTATCTTTCAAAAAACAAACAAAATCTTTAGTAAAAAAAAAACAAAAAAAAAAAAAAAACCTAATTCTCTCAGTTAAAATATAAAATACCTAAAGACATTTGCCTATATAATTAATAAGAAAGAGTTTATTTGTCTGTTATCTATGATGGTCTAAATGGTTTGATTTCTTTGTTTAAGATTATATATCATAAAGGGTTTTCAGACTATTGTCTTCATCTTTATTGTTATTTCCACAATGTTTCAGCCGATATGTCCTTTAGCCTTCTTCAGGTGTTTCTTGAATTCGGGAACCTACACAGAACTTCGAACTATGTCCTTTATTAAACCCACAGGGGGGGGGTCGCCTGTTCTGATTCTGTTAGCCATAACCGAGTACAAGTGTTAAGTATTGCTGTATTGTTACTCGCCTGCAGTCAGAATTGAACCTGCAAACTCCAGATGATTGTCTCCTTAGAAGCTTAGGGAACCAACACCTATAACTGTTATGCTACATATAGCAGATGAAGACAATAGTTTGAAGACCCTTAATGATAAAAATCATCAACCTTTGTCTCAGAAATTTAGACAACATACACACACACACACTAATGTATATTCCTATATATACATAACAGCTCTATCATTGATATTGAGCACTATTAATAATACTACAAAATTTGGTCCACCATTGACTCACCAAGTGAGCTAGTGATAACCATAAACTATATATCAAAAATAGAATACAAAATAAATTTTAAAAAGGCTCCTAAAAATCCGATACTTATCCTGAATTTTTTTCATTTTTAAGCAAATCTTTGCAAGCTTCAAAAAAAAAAAAAAAAAAAAAAAAGGTGGGGGTAGGGAGAAAAATCAGTTTTACTTTGAAAGGAGAAGATCTCATTGTAAGAAAAGTATATAGATAAAAAGACCTGTAGTCTTTCACAGATTTTCAAAGAAATCTAAAATAACCCCACCAACTAAACCTTTCATTTTCTTCACACATGAAAATTAAGAATCGGTATATGTTTCAAGCAACAAAATCTTCCATTATTTCTGGTTTTACTCAAAGTATTTATTATATCTTTTCAGCATATTATCCAGAACTGCTTAAATCATAATATTTTCCTGCTATTTTTCCCTAAACAAATTATTGGTAGTACTTTTTTCTCCTTCCCAACTAGTAACATTAAAGGTCTAGGTCATTGGGGATTTTATTTACATTATGATTATGTTTTTTATTTTATACTTTGTTTTAAATAATGAAAATAACACACTAAGAGGATGTTGATTTTTTTTTTTTATTTAGCAGTAAATAAACTAACAACAGATAAGATGCAAAACATTATTTAATAACATTCTGGCTTCATAAAATATTCCTTAAACAAATCAGATTAAACCATTTAAATTATTTATATAATTTTTTTCCATGCAGAGAAAAATATAAAGCAATAAATTAATAAAGAAAAAATATGGAATTCATTGATAACAAGAAATAGAATTTTATGAAGCCAGAATGTTCAACTGTTAAATAAAAAAAGGGGCCTGTGGTGTAATGGTTATCGCCGTAGGAAATGGACATGGTGACATGAGTTCAAGTCCTGGCTGAGACTAATTGCAGTTCACATAGCACTAATATCCTTGGGAAAGGTATGAATCCAATTATTCTCCCTCCAGCTATGGGTAAATAGTAGGACAGACTAGGTTCTCCCGCCTTGGTGAGGCAACTAATCTAGGAGAAGGAAAACTGAATTCAGACTTGTTAAACTCCGCTTAAAAATTGACCTTGTGTCATATCTTACTCGAGCGGAGGGGTTGGTAAATATGGTTAAATAAAAAAATAAAAAAAATAAAAAAATAATTCTAAAAAATTAAAAAAGAAAAAATGAAGTTTGTTTTGTTTTACAGCATATCAACCTCATCGGTCATTTAATGCCAAATCAAGTTAAAGAAAATATAAAAAATAAAGTAAAATATAAAAAATAAAATGAATAAAAAATAAGTAAAAATGAATGAATAAATAAATAAAAAAATGAATAAAAAAACCCATGGTAGGCATCATGTAAATATGTTAATTGCCTAATTTTTGCCAGAAGTTGAAATGTGCCATCAATTTTTTTTAGTTTACAATCAATAAAGTCAGAATAAAATATGTATCTATGAATATATATATATCTACAGACATAATAAAATATATAGCTAAACTAAAAGTATTGCACACAAATACTCTAAATTATAAAACTTCTGTTCAAACTAAAATAATATACAGGGTTTCTAAAAAAGAAATGTGTGTGTGTGTATATATATATATATATATATATATTCTATGGGAGATTAAGACTAAAAAAACAGACTATACTTTATCAGATTATTATTTTGGTGTAATAAATATTATAACAGGATTATATTTTATAGTGTTAAATTAGGTTTCAATAAAAAAAAACTTACCTTTTTTTTTGCCTTTAAATATGTATGAATTTTGAAGTACAAATCTTTAAATGTTTAATTTATGATAAACTTTCTTTCCCGGGAATGGATATAATTCTCCATTGAAATTGTTCACTATCTGATGAGACAATTTGTACTAACAAATTGTTGAAATAAATTTATAACATAATATTGATTGGATCTTAATATATGATTGGAAAAACTAAGTAACCAGGACAAAACTAGATGCTACGACTTCAGTACAAAAATGCTAGAGCAATACACATTTGTCTTTCAAGAAACAACTAACAAGACCTTCAGAAAAACTAATTCCCTCAATTAAAAATATAAAATACCCAAGGACATATGTCTATATCAATAACTAGAAGAAATTTATTTGTCTGTTCTCTATAATTGTCCAAATGACTTGAGATCATTTACTAAGCTTTGTATAGTCTATCAACATTAGACATAGGTTACTTACAGTACCTGCTCTTACGTCTATTTAAATAATCAACTAATTCTTCACCACTTAACTTTAGCAATCTGCAGGAAACCAGTGCTTTCAGTATAACTTGACTAGAGAGATGGTTAAATGGTTTGAGGTAGAACTACCAATTTGTTGTAGATATTTATTAAAAACTGAAGGATTTGATGTAATAAAAAAAAATGTTTTTTCTTTCTTGTTTCAGTTTGGTTTAGTTTGTAAACATTTTGTCGATAACCTTTGGTTTGGTTTCTTTGTTTAATGGCATGTTGACCTTTCTAGGTTATTTAATGCCAATGCTATTCTCCTAGAAGAACAATAGTGGTACTATTTAACCCATAGCTGGGAGGATTGGGGGTTCATACATTTCCCAAGGGTATTTGCCTGAAAGTGAACGTAATAGCGCGATTGGAGTACGAACTCGCATACGATTCTGCAGTCCATCGCTTTAACCATTACACCACGAGGACACCCCTTGATAACCTTTTTAAACAAGCCTAAGCTCATGGGTTAAAAAGTACCATTATTATTCTTGTACAAGGATGGATTTGACATTGAATAACCCACAAAGACTGATATATCATTAAACAATGTCATCAAACTTATATCAATTAATTCTAGAAGGTTCTAATGGCATAAGGGTTATTGTCATAGGAAATGGACAATACCACACGAGTTGAAAACCCTTTGTATTTCACACCCTGTTAATACCCTTGGGAAAGAAATAAATTCAATTATTCTCCCTCCAGTTATGGGTAAATAGTAGGGAAGAGAGGGTTCTTTAACTTAGATATAGCAACCAATCTAAACTGAATTCATACCTGTTATCTCTGCTTAAAAACTGACCTTGTATCACATCTTGCACTTGTGTATGGGGGATAAATACCGTTATCAATTCAATTGAAAATAAAGACAAAGGGAAGTAGTCTTTAATTAGAATATAATAACTATATCTCTCTCAAGAAATTGTAATGGGTGAAAGCACAATTTGTACCATTATTAAGTAAATTACTTTTTTTTTTCTAAGACAATTTTAATCCTATTTACTAACCCCTCCGCTTTGGCAGGATATGACACAAGGTCAATTTTTAAGCGGAGTTTAACAGGTTTGAATTCAAAGTTTTCCTTCTCCTAGACTAGTTGCCTCACCAAGGCTGAAGAACCCAGTCTGCCCTACTATTTACCCATAGCTGGAAGGAGAATAATTGGATTCATACCTTTCCTAAGGGTATTAGCACAATGTGAAATGCAATGAGTCTCGTCCAGGAGTTGAACTCGAGTTCATTGTGTCCATTTCCTACGACGATAACCATTACACCATGGGCACCTCTGTCTAAGACAATTTTAATGATTACACTAATAAAAATCTTGCTATAATGTGAACATTTTGTTGTGTTTATGATAAAATTTTTTACTGTTCCTATAACTTGGTTTGGTTTCGGCACTTCTACTCATGCTGGATAACTTGGGAAGGAATAACCTGATAGAGTCTATCCGTCTACAAATCTTGTTTGAATTCAGTTTTCCTTCTCACAGACTAGTTGACATAGTAAGGTTAAAGTACCTATAACTGGAGGGAGAATAGTTAGATTCATACATTTTCCAGGGGCATTAGTGCTAAAGGAAATGCAAACAGGTTAATCCAGGATTTGAACTCTGGTAGCCAACTCCATTTCCTATGACAATAATCTTCATGTCATAAAAACCTCTATACATATACAATTTATCATGTTAGAAATTTCTCCTAAATCAATAAACTTTCATTTTACAAAAATTATGCAAATTCATTAAAAAAATAAAATAAAATAAAAATAACAACAACACATCTGATAGACATAATACAAAAATTACAGTTTTATAACTTTTTTTGTTGTAAAAATCCTTACAGCAAAAATGGTACAACAAAAGATAAAACAAGTCCTTTAACCTTTTGAACCGTTAAGTCTAGTATTGAGAGCTATTTTACAAAACACCATAGGCCTGATATTTTGGGCTCAAGATTCAATATAGCAAGCTTTCATGGTCTTTCTTTTAATAGAAAAATAAGACAGCTTTAAACAAATAAATTCGTACCCTAGAATGAAGTGGATGAATTTTGTGAACTAAATAAGGTATGGAGTACCTGAGGGCTAAGTGGTTAAAGATTCAAAAGGTTTTATAAAAGGATTCTGAAAATCCACTGACAAGAAAAAAATGTAAATTATTTGATATAAAAAATTGTAAATGTGTGTGTGTGTAAATATATATATATATATATATATATATACACACACACACACACACAATCTCTCTGCATGAATAGGATGCAACACAAGGTCAATTTTTAAGCGGAGTTTAACAGGTTTGAATTTGAAGTTTTCCTTCTAAATCAGTTGTCATACCAAATTTAAAGAGCCCAGTCTGCCCAACAATTTATCCAGAGCTGGAGGGAGAATACTTGGATTCATACCTTTCCCAAGGGTATTAGTGCTATGTAAAATGCAAATAGCCTAATCTAGGATTTGAACCTAGGTCACCATGTCCATTTCCTATGACAATATCCATTACATCACAAATGCCTCCTCTGACACTGTATACATAAAATGTATTTTATTGATTTTCTTTCTCAGTGAAAACCACAGCTAGATTAAAACAGAGGCTAAGGCTCGAAAGTTTACATATTTGGGAAAAACCAACAATATAGCAATCATATGACATATGCAGTAAGGCAGTAGTCTAAAGAGATGGTCCCAAGTGGGATGTAGCAATGTACACACTGAAGTTATTAAGTAAATCACAAACTTCAATTATTCAAATTTAGTTTGAAAAAAAAAAAATCAAATTTTAAACAATCAATTTACATGTCAAAAAGTCAGTTAAAATTTTAGGTAGTATCAATATGCATTATGGAAGTTATTTGATGTATTCTTAAAAAAAAAAAAAATGCCATGTGAAGTTATTAGGCAAAACTAAATAAAGTAAAGTTGGCGACCAGAAAGCTCCCTTTTCAATTGCTACTACACCAAGGCATAGGGGAGGGCGTTACTCCTTTCCCTGGATTGCTCCACTTTACCCTCGATACATACCTTATATTGCTGAGTGTTTTAAGCAAGGAGGTATCAAGTACCATTTTTAAAGTCTTTGGTATGACGTGACCTGGGATTGAACCGAGGTCTCTTGGACCATTGGCAAACACTCTACCCACTTTATTTCAATAAAAAGATAATTGAATCATCAAAAATTGATCAACACCAATAACAGAATTATTGATATATACATTGAATCCTTTACATCTTGATATAGTGACCCTTCTCAATAACAGCCAGTCATCTATGATCCATTGATTTTGTTATTTAAAAAGAATTTTTTTTTCTACTTTAGCAGGTTCAATTTCAGAATTGGTAGTTTAATTCCCCCCCCCCAAAAGTCTGCTTTGCTGTTATATTGTTTATCACCTCCATATAATTTCATCTTCACAATTGACCATAGATTTTTTTTTTTTTTTTGTTGGATTCAGATCAGAACTTGGTGGTGGTAATTCCATTATTTTCTCTCCCGTAAATCTTTCCTGCTCAAAGAATTCATGAGTGTGCTTAGATACGCAAGAAGGAGCATTATCATCCATAAATATACACTTCACTAGAAACTTTGAGACTTGTACCATTCAAAGAAAGTTTTGTCCATAAAATTGCAATAGTTAAGACTGTTTAATTTTACTCCAACCTTGAACGATCCAGTAATGGTTTGGTTAACAATTCCAGCCCATATCATCATACTACTGCCTTCTTGTTACCTTCTTTTAACCACAAGCATAATTGATTGCATAAAATCCATAGTTTGGCCCATTCATCAAATGTCAGATTTGTCTGTAAAAATTACATTAGAATAGCCAATTTCATGTATTTCTTGGCTCAATTTTAATGCTTTAAAATATTTGCATCAGGTCGCCTAAGAGTTTTTTTTTGTTTTTTTTTACAGATCCCAATTTACAAAGTATTCAACACCTTTTATTCTTTTTGATTCCCTCAATTTCAGCCTTTTCAAAGATTTGAGTGCTGGGCAAAAGTGATTGTTTCACAATTTACTTTAGTTTATGTTCATGTGGAGTTATTAAGCCCTTTTCCTTTGTTTAAAGTTCTCAACTTAGTTATATTTTCAGCAACCTTCTTTATCATACAATATCTACAAAACTCCTTTGATATCTCCAAAGTGGACATTCCTTCATTCAATAACTTTATTTTCTGTTTTTTTCAGCCGTTAGATCCTTCTCTTTACTATGTTTCAACATATATCAAGGACAAAAAGGAAAAAAAAAAACAAGTTTTTATTAGATTTTAGAGATCTTAAGCTAATATTAGTTTAATCTGCATACTAACTTCAGTCAGTCCATTTTTGTAAATACCAAATATCTCAAAGACAAACCATTAAAAAAAAAACATAGAAAATTTAGTTAGATATTTTACTATGTATGGGAATGGACAAGTTTAAATTTGTCAAATATTACGTTGGTGGTTGTTTGGTTTTATGGCATATCAACTTTTGTAGGTTATCAAATATTAGTTCAGAACTTTTGAATCATTGAGGTTTATTTGATTTGCATAATAACTTCAGACAGGTTGTATATGCTGATACCACACAGTAATGTTGGAGTATTCTAAAATTATAATAAAATAAAAGCTAATAAACTTTATTCCAGTTAAATGTTCTTAAATTCTGTTAAAACAAATACACTCTTGCACAATTGGAGGAGAGAAAAGAAATCAGGGTCATGTTGGGAGTGCATTCTTCTACATAACCATGACATTTAGTTGAAATTGTGTACCGACAGCAATACAGTCGATATTTTTCAGAATATTATTGCAGATTTCTCTAGGATATTTTATACTTTTAGCATTCCCTTCAAATTCATCTTTGTAACAACTTTAGTTGTTTATGGCTTCAAATTCTGGTAAAATAAATTGGAGTAATTCTAAAATCATCTTTATTCTATTTAAATGAAATAAAAATCTTTGAGTTATATCACTATATACATCCCCACATTCTACCTGGGACCATCTTTTTAGACAAACACATGTATAAGAAATCTTTTCTACAAATTTACAATCAAACAGAAAATTATCAAATTTCTAAGTTGACTTGAGGGAAGGAGAAAGTTTTAAAAATTCTTAAAATCATGTGCTGCATTAAGAAAAAAAAAATATTGGCATGTAAAAACCTGTAACACTGTATTAGAATTAATGATAAATTCCCCAAAATTCAGACACAAATTGAAAGTTGTAAAATTTTTAAAAAGTGCAGTTGATAAAGGTTTCATCAGATGAAACAAAACAAACCCTGCAAAAGAGAAAGACATAGCACAAGAGGAAATTGAGTTATCCTTTTGTCACAATTGACAATTATAAATAAGTGTTTTTATAGCCATTTTATATATCTATCAAGTACCTTATATATATATAATTTATTTTTTTAAAAACCCTTTCACTCCCACTGGGACACTAGAGTCTCAGTCAAATTTCATTTTAACTCTTAAAACATTGTACTCAAAGAATAATTTTGCACATCCAAAACTTAATTAAAAAAAGGTGGGGAGTGAAAGAGTTAATGAAGAAGCTTATCTATAACGGTCTAGCAGCACAGCACAAAGATTTTAGAAAAAAAAAGATTGTAAAACAATTTCAATTTTGTAAAAGGGTTAAACTAGCATTCTTATGTAAATTGTTTTTATAAAAACATTTTTGTCAATGTACAATATGACCTTTCTTAGATGTACATCCCATCCTGCAATTTTCAGCCATTTTTTAAATGAATATTTTAGATTACAATGTATAAATAACAATGTAACATAAATAAGAGCTATTATCATAAAGGGATGGAATCGATGAGCCAAGTTCAAATCCTGGACAAAGCTGTTGGTGTTTCTCTTCATTCTGATGTCCTTGGAAAGGACATAAATCCATATCTTCTCCCTTAGCCAGCTATAGTTAAATAAAAGGACAGAATGGGCTCTTTAGCCTTGGTATACCAACCAGTCTCGTAGAAAGAAAACTTAATTTAAACCAACTGTACTAAACTTAATTGACTGTGCCAAATTCTGCCAGTGATGAAAAAGTTGAGTAAGTATATACTCTAAAATCATGATTAATTAATTTTAATGGCATGTCAACTCAGCTAGGATTATTTTATGCCAAGAGGTTAGAGAGTAATAGTAATGAAGAGGTACTGCACATTCCCCAGATCTCAAGAACAGGAGACTTACAATCAGACGGAATTTAGTCTCATACCCAGGACAACTCTTGCCCCTCCTTTTTTTGGAGGGTGTCTTATTCCCCTGCAGCAGATACAGTCAGTGTATTCTAAAACACTGCCTACAGGGCTTTTTTGATCATGAGGCAAAAAAAATTTCGAGTACAATGTCATGTTCCTCTTGTACCAATATTTCTTCCTCCATGCAAAACTTGGAAACAAAAGAAAAAGCCATCCAAAGAATTAGAGTCACTTCATGCTAGATTTAGAAAGAAATTTAAAAAAAAGAAAAAAAAAGTGGGGTCAACCAAAAGAAAAGCACATGCTTGCAGCAAACCATCTAAAAAGTCACCAAATTAAATTAAAAAAAAAATAAAATAAAATAAAATAAAATAAAATTTTAAAAAATGAAGTGGGGAAATGGAGAGGGGAGAAAAGTGGGTAAGACAATTCACCGTGCTGCATGACCAACATTGTTTCGATGGTACTTACTGTGATGACACTGAAGACACTTGGGAGTATGACCTATGGATGTGATAACAGCAGTTAGAGGAGGGAGTAGCAGCAGGCACAATCATATAGTCATATGGGTTTATTTATTCATTCAGATATTTTTTTTCTAATTAAAACAAAAAATTATTCCTTCTTTCTCTATAATTAATCAAAAAAACAGAATGTAGTAGTTAGCATATCAAAACAGATCTTTACTATCAATAATTTTGAGAAGTATTATCCTTCATTTTCCTCAATTCTAGTTGCTTTTATTGCAATGCGCTTATATAATTACTTCTATGATATTGAAGAACAGCACGCATCAGAAACAAGTAGTCGAGGGCGACCAGAAGGCTCCTTTTTCAATAGCTACTACACTGAGATGTAGGGGAGGGTGTTACTCCTTTCCCTGGATTGTTCCACTTTACCCTCAATACGTACCTTATATTGCTGAGTGTTAAGCAAGGAGGTATCAAGTACCATTTTTAAAGTCTTTGGTATGACGCAACCTGGGATTGAACCCAAGTACCGGCTCATTGGCTTAGTGGGTAAAGTGTTTGCCAATGATCCAGGAGACTGGGGTTCAATCCCAGGTCGAGTCATACCAAAGACTTTTAAAAAAATGGTACTTGATACCCCCAAGCTTAACACTCAGCATTCTAAGGTATGTATCAAGAGCAAAATGGAGCAATCCATGGAAAGGAGTAGTGCCCTCCCTTACAGCTCGGTGTAGTAGCTATTGAAAAGGAGCCTTCGGGTCACCCTCGTCTACAGTCGCCAACTCAGAAATAATAAATCAACTCAAAATTATTAAGAGTAATGATTGACGAAGCTTCATCTAAAAATGAATAAATGAAATAGAGTCTTAAACAGATCTATGTAATAGGTGACATATGTAACAGATTTTTTACTTTACTATTATAACATTAAAAGAAGAAAAAAAATGGGTGTATATATATATATATATATATATATATATATATACACACACACATACATACACCCCTCCCCAGTGTCGACTTTAGATCATCAATGTTACTAGGGCTCATAATTTTAACATAATTTACTATATATATATATATATATATATATATATATATATATATATATACACACACACACACACACACTTTAGAATAAAAGAATTTTAGTATCTAAGTACATCTTATCAAATTTCTCTTTAGGTTTGCACAGTTGATACTTGACAACTAGCCATTCTATGAAAACCAAAATGATATTTCCTCTATCTGTGGTATTTTTCAAAACAAATATCTTTGACCCAGTTGAAGCACCTTCCTCAGTCACTCCTAAAATCTTTGATGTTAACTGCTCAATGTCTGAGTCAGTGGAACAAATCACAGATGCACACAACTTAGAAGGGGTTTGAACCTTTTGGATCCATTGTCATATTAAACTTCCCTGATAATAAAGAGAGAAAAAAATATCTACCATCAAAATCTACCAGATGAGTTGAAACAAAAAATATATTTGAAAAATGGAGAGGGAAAAAACACATTTGAGACTTAAAGATTTTTTTTTTTAACCTTTCAACCAAAAATCTGTTCATCTAAGTCCTGCTATCAAAAAAATTTTGCTTTTTTTTTTTAAAGCTGGGACCAAAATAACTATCATATTTTTTTTCCTTGTGTAATATCATAAATACTGTCAGGAAAATTTATCTAAATCGATATTTTAAGGCATGAAAATAAAATAAACCTATAAAAGTTACTTAGTCGAAATATGTATGATGGTTTGATTGATTGGGTTTTATGGCATATCAACCTTTGTAGTTTAACGCCAAATCCATTTTTATGTAAATAATCAGTTCTATTTAAAACAATTCAGTTTAGCATAAGTATACAGTTTAATTGTCAAAAACATTTCTATTTCAAACTATTCAGTTTATTCAGTTATATATAACAATTCAGTTTTGTGTAAGTAAGGTTTCAATGTCAAAAAATAGTTCTATTTCAAATAATTCAGTTTAGCATAAGCACGCAGTTTAAATGTAAGTACGGTTTAATTGTCAAAAACATTTCTATTTCAAGCAATTCAGTTTAGCATAAGTATGCCGTTCTATTTAACCCATAGATAGGGCCTTATCAGGTGCTACTACTCCGGGCCAGAGTGGACCTGGGAGCAATGGCAATGAAGGAGTCCACCACATTCCCCAAAGCTCCAGCATTGCTGGAACCTCACTATGGTGGTTCGAGTCAGGATGTTGAGTCCAACAATTCAATAAATGACTTGTTTTTTAATTTTTTTTTTCAAGACTTAAGCTCATTTCCTAAATGTTTCTTTTGTTGTCAACACAGTATTTCAGCTTATCTATTCTATGGCCTTCTTCATATCATTAATATATAAGGTAAGAGGGAGTTGTCTCTTTCCTACAAAAAATGATGGTGAACAGAAAAAAAAAATTAGTAAATATATGTACTGGTTCAACTCATTCCTAGCAAGGTCAACAATGCCAACTAAGGTTTCACTACTAGCTCATTATTTCACACATATATACACAATAAATGTCAAGCATTTTTATTAGTTAAACATACAAGGCATGTCAAACCACCAATGAAATGTCTTCTTTTTTTTTAGCATGCTTGTGACTGAAATGTTGTAATGCAAGAACCTTTTCTAAAGAAAATAAAATACAACTAAATCATGAAATATTGATTAGTATTGGAACTAGTACAAAAATAAAGATGTCAGGAATTTGCCATTTTACCCTAAATTGAACAATAAAGATCTTTGTGTGACATTCAGCTTCAAATTAGGGGGGGGAACTTATGAAGACATTTGTAATGTTGCAACAAGTCTATGGCACGAATTGTCTGATATGAGGAAGATTCAGAAAGAACAGATGCTACTGACTCGAAATAGAAAAATAAGTTCTCACTGGAAACTTGAATAAGAGGAACCAATGAATTCAGGCCATTTGAATATCTATAAAAGTATGAAGAGAAGAAAAACAAACTGGCCACATTCCAGTAATGGGGAAAATGGCTGAAGTGGCAAGAAGCATTCTTTTCCCACAAGGTCACACAAATGGCTCTGTACCCTCACCAAACCAAAGTAGACAAACTAAACTAAGATGAACCCACCCAGATATAACAACGGTATTCCAGGTGAATCAGGCTTTTTTTTTATAGGTACAACAAAGTATCAAGTATAAGATAATTTTTTTTTTAAGTGATAGAACTGTCCGACCACAAATTAATTCAAGAGGCCAAAAAAGTTTGATAAAGCAATAAATCTTTCAATCAAATTCATTAGAATATCACAGAGTTCGGGAGAATTCTAATGATGGTGAAATGTTAACAGCTTATTTTTTTTTTAGAAATGTTTAAGTCTGCAATTTTCTGGGAATTTTGAACTCAAAAAGAAGTTGATAATAGAGTGTTCAGTTTGAAATTCCCAGTAGGTTACTGATCATGACAGACACCTGAAGAAAGCCAGAAGGTACAGTGGCAGAAACACTGTGACTATTGTAAAGTAGACATTGTTCTGTTGGTACAAGCTAATCACCAGCTGGAAAGGGAAATAAACAACTCATCTAAGTATTAGGACCTTTTTGGTGAGGGTGGGGATGGAAATAGATAACAAGCATAATGTAGAGGGGAGCTTTTTTGTTCTAGTCTGAACTAGTTCTTCTTTGAATGGTACAATCACTCATCATCCATGTGACAATTTGGTTCCTTGTATCATTAACCATCAAAGAATGAGCTAATTGAGTTGGGTTGGGATGGGTTGGGTTTTATGGCATATCAACCATTGTAGGTTATTTAATGCCAAATCCATTTTTATGTAAATAATCTGTTCTACTTAAAACAATTCAGTTTAGCATAAGTACAGTTTAATTGTCAAAAACATTTCCATTTCAAACTATTCAAGCAGTTATATGTAACAATTCAGTCAAGTGTAAATACAGTTTTAAATGTCGAAAAACAGTTCTATTTCAAAATAATTCAGTTAAGCATAAGCACGCAGTTTAAATGTAAGTACAGTTTGTCAAAATCATTTCTATTTCAAGCTATTCAGTTTACCCAAACAATTCATTTTAGCATAAGTATGCTGTTAGTTCTATTTAACCCATAGATAGGGCCCTATCAGGTGCTACTACTCCGGGCCAGAGTGGACCTGGGAGCGATGGCAATGAAGGGGTACTCCACACTCCCCAAAGCTCCAGCATTGCTGGAACTTCACCATCAGATTGTTTAGTGTCATATCCAGGACACTCGTTGGGGGGGGTGTCTTACCCCTCTGCAGAGAAGCAGTCGGTGTATTCTACAGCCCCAGCCGACTGGGCAAAGAGCTAATTGAGAAACCAGGCTGCTTCAATAGGAAATTCTCAGAACACTCAGCCCTCACTTCTGCCTTGTGTGGGTGGCATCATTTGGTTAGACACTGCCACCACTTAGACAGCCAATTGATTCTGGTAACCTAGGTAAGTTCTGATTAACCATATTTACTAACCCCTCCACTCGGACAGGATATGACACAAGGTCAATTCTTAAGCAGAGTTTAACAGGTTTGAATTCAGAGTTTTCCTTCTCTTAGACTAATTACCTAACCAAGGCTGAAGAAACCAGTCTGCCCTACTATTTACCCATAGCTGGAGGGAGAATGATTGGATTCATACCTTTCCCAAGGGTATTAGCGCTATGTGAAATGCTATCAGTCTCGTCCAGGATTTGAATTCATGTCACTGTGTCCATTTCCTACAACAATAACCATTACCCCATGGGCACCTCCTAAAGTTCTGGTTAACAGCTGTTTTCAGTTCAGGATGCCAGATCAAACATCCTTTTACACCTAGCTTACTGGATGAGATTTTGAACTTTGTCAAATCATCTCTCTTCTGACTGTTGGATTTTTTTTCAATAAATTATCTATTTGCCCTTTGCTACCATTCACTTATAATATTACACTATATTGACAACAAAGATGAGGATCCTAGTGTCACTTCATCGGTAAATAATAAATAATTCTTCATCTTGGAAAAAATATTAACCTCAAAGTGTTCCACAATGTCCCACATACTGCAGGAGAAGTAAGGATGAACTCACAAGAGATGTTCTTCTATGGACCCCTACACATGGATGTGCCAGTGTTGGCTGACCAGGAAGAACTTATTAAAATCAGCTGTGCGCAGACTCAGGATGTAATTTCAAAGACCAGATGATAGGGATGGATGGAGAGAGAGAGAGAGAGAGAGAGAGAGAGAGTCAAGGAAATCTGTGCTGTCAGTGCAACTTGATGATATATCTCACAATATAAGAAAAGACAGCTCAAAAAATTCAAGCAAGGCAAAACAAATCTACGAGTATCAAAAAGATTACTTGTCAATCCTCACATGAGAGCAGTTGCCCTAAACGTATCCAAGTACACCTTCTTCAGACGTTACCTGCCAGTTCTCGGAGAAGTAGTCTTTCTTAAAGCTACTTAGCAGTTTTAAAGAGTGATGAGAGCGGAAAAATCCTTCCCAAGTATTTTACCATCTGACAACCCTTTTTCTCTACTACCACTAGATAATCTCACTGGAAACAGTCCCCACCCATAACTAGTGATGCCTGCTAATCCCACTGACTGGCCCTGTCCTACTAAGTGCTAACCATAGATTCCCTGAGGCCAAGAACATCCAATTCATTGAAAAAGAGACCAATTGGCAAAATTCAGTGTCAATACTGTTGTCCTTGGCAAGATCTTCACAAAAAGATTCTGTTTACTAGAAGATAAGAAGCATTTAAATAAAACCAATGCAAATATCATAACACATCCAATGTAGTGATACCATGGTTTGGTTTATTTTCTTAACAGTGTATCAACCCTTTAGGGGTTATTTAATGCCAAAGTTTAATACATTTTTAAATGTTTGGTTGCAATTTTGCACACAGTAATATGATATCAAGTATTTCAATCTAATACTAATAACTTGCACACAATTATGTGGTTTCAAGTATTCTTATCTAATACTAATAATTTGCACACAATTATATGGTTTCAAGTATTCCTATCTAATATTAATAACTTGCACACAATTATATGGTTTCAAGTATTCCTATCTAATACTAATAATTTATACACAATTATATGGTTTCAAGTATTCTTATCTAATATTAATAATTTGCACAAAATTATATGGCTTCAAGCATTCCTGACTAATACAAATAATTTATACCAAATTATGTGTGTTCTTAAGTAATTATTTCTATTTGATAATGTTTGCATACACTTATATGGTTTCAAGTAACTATTAATAATCTTTAGTAAACAATTATAGTTTTGAATAAATATTCTTTATACAAATAATCTAGGAATACCTGAAACCATAAAACTATCAAATACAAATAATTTTTACACAGACCTATTTAACCTCAAGAAACGCTAATTAGAATCCTTCACTCCTTCCTAAATAGAAGCATATCATCATGGACCACTGTTAACTCTGAAATGTTAATTAGAATCCTTTACTCCTTTTGAAACAGAAGGATCAATATCATCATGGACTGCTGCTGCAATGACAACCAAATAAGATTCCCTGGTCATTTACTTATCTATTAAAATGCAATTTTCCAGGAAATTTTAAGTTAATATTTGAATGAAATTAACAGATAACATCTTTACAACTAGCAGGGGTACCCAGCGTTGCCAGTGAAGGAAAAAAAAAAAAAGATATTTTAATGAAATAATTCTAATATATATTTTAATAAGTTTCTATGGATACAGAGAGATGAAGATAACACACACAAACTAAAAAGTTTTGAGATTAAAGAAAAATTCTTAGTCTCCAAGAGCCTCTTCTAAGTTGGCTGGTAGTTGTTTTATAGCATATCAAGCCTTGTGGGTTATTTAATGCTAAATTGTATATAACTTGTAAGTGAATAGTTTGCAGGTAACTTTATTTTTAAATGATTTGTTAGAGCTCATTTGTTTGCACACAGTTAAATGGTTTCAAGTATTCCTATCTAACATTAATAATTCAATCTGATATTAGTCATTAGTTTGCATACAGTTAAATAGGTTCAAGTATTCTTATTTGATACTAATAATTCAATCTGATATTAATAATTGGTTTGCACATAGTCAAATGGTTTCAGGTATTGCTATTTAACATTAGTAATTCCATTTATCAAGTATTCTAATCTAATATGAACAATTTGCATACAGCTGCATGGTTTCAGATAACTAATTCTTAGAAAATGACTGAACTGTTCTATTTCACCCATAAATGGGACTTGAACAGATACTACCACTCCTTTCTATGTAATATTACTTGTTTGTCCAGCTTTGTAAATATAGTGTTCTGTTTTTGTCTTTTTTACACTACTTATATGTGAATGTCCAATATACGACAGGGCTTGTGAAAACAGATGTGACCCACCATTTTGGAAATCAAAAATACATTTATACATCACAACTTCACATCATATCTCACTTTCTATAACCAGAAATTACACATTTTGTCATGTGATTAATCTTCTAATTTCTATTTAAAAACCCCACCTAACTCATGTTAGCTATTAAGTGCAATGTTTCCTGTAAGCAAAGAACATCTTGCCAATGTTGGATTTACCTATTTGGGACTTTACCCTTTCTGGATATAATAACAAACAGGATTATATAACTTATGGGATCATTACCTACCCATTCATGGACTCTTCTCGAAAATATTGGATCGTCTACCGATATTCGACTAACAAGTAAGCCTAGCTTACACCGCCACTTTTCTCTTTATCTTGTTACTTCAATATATCTTTAAACTTATACCGTGTTCCAAGTTGTCTTTTCGTGGTCCCAACCTGAGTCCACATCAACAATCTTTATTGATTTAATAACCAATGATTTGTGAGCTAACTGTAGCTAAATCCTTTTCACAAGTTTATTCTTTATTGGTTCACTAAGCTTCTAAGGAGACAATCATCTAGTAGTTGCAGGTTCAATCCTAACAGCAAGCGAGTAACAATACAGGAATACTTAACACTTGTACTCGGTTATGGATAATGGAATAATCAGAACAGGCAACCCCCGTGGATTCAATAAAGGACGTAGTTTGAAGTTCTGTGTAGGTTCCAAAGTTCAACAAATACCTGAAGAAGGCTGGAGGACATATCGGCCAAAATGTTGTGGAAATAACAAAGATGAAGACAAGAGTCTGAAAATCCTTAATGATAAAAATCAGCAAGCTTTGTCTCAGAAATTTAGACAACTTTTATTCTCTAAATTACTTTTTAATATGTCACACCTTCAAACAATTCTTATGATTTTGGTTTTATTGTTTCTATTTCTTGATTATAGCTGTCAAATTAAAGATAGAAAAAAAAAAGGGGGTGCATATTCAATCAATTTTAAAGTACGAGTTCAAAACAAGATGTGTCTTGATAATTTCCTGCAAGAGAGGCTCTTCAACAACCAAGCAGCACATCAAAATTCCTTTGAAGAATTCATCAATTCCAGAACTCCATGCCACCAAAATAGACTTGTTTATTATTGGTAGCAATGAATACGTTCTGACTTAAGATAAAGTCATGCTAAAAATTCTGATTCCTATCAGATCTCCAAAGTTATACAGCGATAAGCCTGTTCAATACTTAAATGAGTGATCATTTCATAAGAGAAGGTACTATAAACAACCAGATGGTTTGGTTTGGTTTGGTTTCCTTGTTTAATGGTATATCAACCTTTGAAGGTTATTTAATGCCAAAGCCATTCTCCTAGAAGAACAGTAGTGGTACTATTTAACCCATAGCTGGGAGGATAAGGGGGTTCATACCTTTCCCAAGGGTATTTGCCCGAAATTGAACGTAATAGTGCAACTGGAGTTCAAACTCACTCACTATGATTCCGCAGTCTATCGCTTTAACCATTACACCACGAGGACACTCCCAAACAACCAGAGACATGTGAGCTAAACTAAGCTAAAGGTAGTTAAACAAAGTGGAATTCTTATTTCTTAAGTTTAGATATACTACAAGTTGATGATTAAAAAATTATTTTTACACTATCCTAATAAAGTACTTTCTACTTGAAGATAACTGCAGATAATGAAAGAAGGTTAAGTGCAATGAATCAACTTACATATTAAACCATTTCTAGAAAAGAATAAGTTAGAGAGAAAATGAAACTAATGTAAATTTCTTTAATTGGGTGGTTGGTGTGTGCCCAAGGTTACTTTAACTAATTTGAACTATGAAAATTTATTAATTAAAAGAATTTAAAAGTACCATCTTAATTCTAACTTTAAAATAGATAAAAACTACTGCCCAAGTTTTATAAGGATTTTGAAACTAAATCCAAAAGATAGAAGCTATTTAAAATCTACTTTTTAAAACTAAGAGCAATAAATACTCTAATTATCAAAATTATAGTTTCATATGCCTAAAAAAACATTTAGCAGATAGAATATTGAAGATGTTGCCACATATTTTCAAAAGGAAATTTTAAAATGTATTACACAGGATATTTAATAACATTCTTCATAAAAGATTTTTAAACACAAAATTTATAACAAATGGGCATAGTAGAATCAACAGGTTATTGAAGAAAAGAAAAGAAAAAAAATTCAAAGTCAAATTTACAGACCAGATAATTGGCCATCATAATGCGGAGATTAATGTAAAATTTATCACTTCTTAACTGCTGTCATTACAAATGAAGGAATCAAGAAATTTCTTTTACTTAAGAGGAAATGAAAAGTTCTTAGCCTGACTAAGGAAATTACTTTTTCCTTTTTTACAAATTTTCTTTAAACTTTTTTAGATGGTTAAAGAAACTCAAGAATTGATGCGCAAATTGGTTTTATTTTAAGGCATATCAACCATTATAGGTTATTTAATGCCAAATCCTCTTTATACACACATATATATATATATATATATATATATTACTTTGCAGCTAATATCTCCTCGTGGCTGAATGGTTAGAAGCTTGCGTTGACGTTTGAGTCAACCGGGTTTCGATCCCAGCTACGGGAAGATACTGTCTAGCCACACTGATGAGTTCTGATAGAACGAAACAGATCTGTCTGTGGATGACTATATATATATATATATATATATATATTAGATATATATGATTTGGTTGGGTTTTATGGAATAATCAACCATTAAAGGTTATTTAAGGTCAAATTTTGTTTTATATATATGATTTTTAAACACATTTTGTCAATAACATTCTTAAACAAGCCTGAGCTATTTTTTAGCACACGGGTAAATTGTTTCAAATATTACTATACAACAGTCACAATTAAACATCAGTCATTTGTTTGCATACAGTTTATTCTATTCAACTCATAGATAGAACCCTATCGGGTGCTACCACTCCAGGTCAGAGTGAACTGGGAGTAATGGCAATGAAGGGGTACTCCACATTCCCCAAATCTCCAAGGCTGGAGATAGTTTAATATCATATCCAGGACACTTGTTAAGAGAGGGGGGGGTCTTACTTCACTGCAGAGATGCAGTTGGTATATTCTACAGTACCCCCAGCTGAGTGGGCTATTGATGTGCGAAGTATATCAAACTTCTTGATGAATATGTAAAATAGTATATATGTTTCATAGCTCTAGATAATTCCCTTCTGGTAGTGTTGCTGGTTGGGCCAAGAACTGTTCAGTATATCCTTAGAGAGTAGAAAGCTAAGATGCAAATACTACAGCCTCAATTTCATAAGTTTTTACCTAAAAATGCGTTATTCAATATTAGTAACTCACATAAGTGAAAAAAAGATAGAATATTTAAAAATTTTCTATTTCTCTTGATAATGTTCCGTTTTAGATTTGTCCAATGTCATTAGCATCTCAGTTTAATCCAACTATATGTTTATGTAATTTTTCACAATGTTATAAAAAAAAAAAAAAAAAAAAAAAGGAAGTCTTTACACTTGCAAACAACCCCTGATGATGGCCTATGAAAGATCCAAAAGCACTTTGGACAATTTTGGTAAATTCATCTACCAACTCCAACCTAAAACCAAAACACTTGTCAGGAAACTTGAAAGGATCCTAAATAAAATTATATAGACAATATATGTCTTTATTATTTAATCAAATATGCTTAAATGAAGGACTGCTGTCAAACCACACACACTATATATATAATAAAAATGTATAAATCTACTAAGGTTCCTTACATATATTTGACCTAATCCCAAATCAATAACAATAAACATAGTCATGCTATCTTTTACAGATCAATATATGGAATAATATGTTTCTTGATTGAAAGTCATTCCTTTTTAGTAGGTATACTGGCTGGCCAAGGACTTCTAAGTATATTCTTGTAGAGCAGAAAGCTAAGATATAGATACCACAACTAAAAACGATAAGTTTTTGTCTTAAATGTGCTATATGAATAACTAATATTCCATAATTATACACACACATACATACATATAATTCACAAGGCTTCCTTACATATATTTGTCCACATAAGACCCTACTCTAACCCTATACCAACCCCAGATTCATCTTCAACCTTAATGATATTAAAAAACAATAAGGAGGAAGTTATTTACCAAGTAACAGAAACTCAACAAAAAGTGAGCGGATAGAAAATGCTCTTTCAGCCATTCTCATTTCCACCGAGCAGTTTAACTCCATGCTTGTTTTGGGGTCATCAGGAGAGAATGTGCACCGTTTTGGGGCCTTCCTCTTGATGGTTTTATTTGCACCTCGCCCCCCCCCCCCCCCACATGAAGCCCCATTAAAGCATCCTGTCAAATCAACGTCTAACGGCGAAATGTAAAAATTTTCAAATCTGCTCGCATAATTAGAATATTGTTGCTCATTTGTGAGCAGGTGATGCAATGACGTGTTTATTTTGAAATGTTCCACGGGACGTTTCTTTTATTCCATATCCACATTGAACAGTTTTCAGTTATTTCTGTAAGGCGTTTCATACTTTTGCTTCTATTACGCCAACTGATTTCAATTTGTTTCAGAAATTGGCACATATTGGAATCAATAAAATAATAAGTCATGCTATAATTTACAGCCTTTTTTTAAGACAGACAAAAAGTAAGGGTTCACTTTATTATAACATTGACATTATAAACTGAACTGTTAGTCTGCCTATAAGATGAATTAACCCAACCCCTCCACCATTGGCAGAATGTGACACAAGGTCAATTTTTAAGCAGAGTAAAGCTGGTTTGAATTTAGAGTTTTCCTTTTCCTAAATTGGTTGCCTAACCAAGGCCTAAGAACCCAGTCTGCCCTACTGTTTACCCATAGCTTTGGGGGGGGGTAGGGGAGCAGAACAGATAAGTCTAGATCTTCCTGGAGGTCATTAGCATAAAGTGAATGAAAACTACCTAATGCAGGATTTGAAATCTGTCACCAATTTCATTATTAAAATAACCGTAATACTAAGTACACCTTGACATAGATCTAACACATAAGATGAATATAACCAATCAATCACCGTTTTTTTATTAATAAAGATTGCAATTAAAGTATTTTTTGTAGGACTTACTCTGTTCTACAGCATCCCTTTTTTTTAATATTATTATGCATTTATCTATAAAATATTTAAAAATTTAATTCTTTTAAAATGATCATAACAATTTTTGATATAGAAGATTACTTTCTGGAGTTATTTTGTTCTTCAGTATTTATCTTCTAAGTATGTATGCACTTATTATTCACCGACACGCTCAGACTAGTGTTCTCATCTTGGCTGTTATTACAAGACAGAAAGTTCTAGTCTTCTTCAGGTGTCTGTCAGAGTTGGTAACCTAGGAATTTTGAACTGAACCCTCCAATCCACAGGAGTAAATTCTTCTCATTCCATAGTTGATACTTAGAGGATATCTCTTATCAGCTAATTTGTCTTTGTTAATTTGTTACTGAGAAAAGCTACAAGGTAGAATAGTTAAAACGTTGCAACTGTAACAACCACCAAGATGAAGACACTAGTCTAAGTACATTAAAAAATAATAAGTTGGCAACTGTAGTCAAGGGTGACCCAAAGGCTTCCTTTTCATTAGCTACTACACTAAGGTGATAGGGAGGGTACTACTCCTTTCTCTAGATTGCTCCACTTACCCTCACCTTATAATGCTGAATGTTAAGCAAGGAGGCATCAAGTACCCTTTTTAGAGTCTTTGTTAAAACTTGACCAAGAATTGAACCTCAGTCTTCCAGGCCATTGGCAAACACTCTACCCACTAGGATAATGGATCAGTGTACTTATGCAGTATTTCAAAGTATGACACTGATATTTTATTCATAATATAGATCATATTGATACTAGTTTAAAGGTCACTTCATTTGTAATGATTAAGCTCAGTGTCAAGTTGTAAATATAAATATTGGAGTAGAATTAGGATTTAATTCTGCTTGAAAAATTGTAATTGTCAGAATAAGAGCAAACAAAAACTCCACAAGCACTGAGTAGCAAATTGGACTGGAAATTACTCCATTCCATAAGCTGAAGCATTTTTTAAAAGTCATCACAGTAATGAAAATCTTGCTATGACATATGCTATTTTCTCTGGGTTAAGATACCATACATACAAAAATCCAAACATTATGACATAGCTTTTATCAGGGGTATCAAACATACAGCTAAGTTTATTCTGGCTCATGCCTCAATTTAATTTAAAACAATTTAAAAAAAAAAAATTAATGTTCTGTTAAATATATACTTATAGAAGTTATAAAAGTTTATCTTTAACCACTATTAAGGCTACCGGGCCATTGGCTTAATGAGTAAAGTGTTTCATACCAAAGACTCAAAAAATGGTACTTGATGTCACCTTGCTTAACACTCAGCATTATAAGGCAAAGATCAAGGGTAAAGTGGAGCAATCCAGGGAATAGAGTAGCACCCTCCCTTACACCTCAGTGTAGTAGCTATTGAAAAGGGAGCCTTCGGGTCACCCTCGACTAAGGTCACCAACTTTACTTAGTAAGGCTTAAAGATACATTTGGACAATTCCTATTTTCATTTACACTCTAAGGACTCACTTATAAGGTTCCCTTGAATGAACCAATTTGAAAATTTTGAGGGTATTTCTAATCAAAGAATCCTTCAATGTACCTGGGGTTAGATGACCATGTTCATCACCCATTTAAATAACCATGTCCATCATGATGAACATATATACCATGAAGATGATTTTTTGTACACACACTTTGGTATCAATCACATTCTTTCCTTTCTTTTTTATATCTAATAGAGTTGTCACGTCGTCTATTTTCAATTCCTTCAGCCTAAAGTATGAATAGAGGGATTTTAGGAATAACTGTTCTTTTCCAGCCAATAAAATCTAGTTTATGCTTCAATCTGGCCCACAAAACCAAATGAATTTAACATCCCATGTTTATATAATTCTGTATTAATCAAGATAGTCTTGATATAATTTATGTACTGTGGCAAAAACCAATGCTACAATCTACAGAAGAAAAAATTCTGCTTTGATAACTGAAGATCATTTTCAAGGATAAATTTTCAACAATTAACATCTTCTAAAATTTAAAAAAGATTTTAAATTATTTTTTTTAAATTCATATATACAAAATAAAAATTACTACCAAAATCTATGTGTCTTATGTAAAAAATGATACTAAAGCATTTAAACCTTGAACAATTATGTACTGGTCAAAAATGTCCAAGTCATTGCTGCCTCCAGACATGAATTTTTTTTTTAATGTCCGAGACATTTGTGTCCAGTAAATTTTATATTGTAAATATTCATCTAATTTTTATTTTGAAAACTAACTAAAAATTGGAACATAGTATGCATTGTATTAACTAAAATAACAAACAAAAAAACTCTAAAGATTCATAGGTCCAAACTTAAAAAGGTAACCCCTTGTAAGGAACTTAATTTGTCCACTGAATATAGAATAAAAGGAAATGTCTAGGGATCCAAATAACCTGGACACAGAAAATTATCTTATAAAAAAATCCAATAATAGTTCTCTTAAGTCTAATTAAATAAAAATAAGTACCATATTTGACAGCATATAAGGCGCACCTTTTTTTAAAAATCTAGATATCTTTTCAAATTCCCATTTTATATGCCGTGTTCAGGTTTAAAATTTGCTATAGTCAATCAAAATTAACAATCTGGCAACTCCTATTAGCTTATATTTTAGAGTAACTTTCATATACCTATAATCATTACTTAAAAGGCTATTATGTAGATTAAGAGTGTTATTGATAATATTCATCATATCAATTTTATCATGTTTAATATTAGAACTTAGTTTCTTTCTTGATTTGTCTGGCTGAAAGTAGAGTGCGTCTTATACACCTGTGCATCTTATATTTGTTGTTAAATACAATAAATGCTAAATAGCAATATTATATCTAATTGTTAATTGATTGTATATTGACATGTATATTGTCTATAAAAGCTAATAAATATGTATATATTATATATATATATATATGTATAATACATATAAAACTATATATTTTATAAAATTAAAAAATTAAAAAAATTAACTTTTATAGTTCCAATATAAATTTATTTCAGCCATATAAAATTACCTTCTTCAGATGAATGGAATACAGTTATATATATATCTCGTAAATTGACATCTGATTGATTTTAATGGCATATCAGCCTGTTTAGCATTATTTCATGCCTAGAGGTTAGGGAATTGTGTTCATGTTTACATTTTTTTATGTATTTATTTATTTATTTATTAAGATTGATTGATTAATTTTTACAGCATATCAACCCAACTCGGGTTATTTTATGCCTAGAAGTTTGGGAATTGTGTTCATGCTTACATTTTTTATGTAGTTGTTTCTTAAAGGATTTTTTTTTACATACAATCTTATCAAATATGAATAATTTTTACAGATCTAGTTGACCCTTAAGATCCTAACAGTTACTACAACCATGGGTCAGAGTGGACCTGGGAGTAATGACAATGAATAGGTGACTCTACACTCCTCTAAATCTCAAGAACTGGAGCCTCAGCATCAGATGCAGTTTAATATCATACCCAGAACATCTATTGGGGGGGGGGGATGAAGTAGTCTTACTCCTCTGCTGGAAGTACAATCAGTATATTTTAACCCTTGCTGAGAGAACATAGTGTCTATAAAGGCTAATAAATAAATTAACATGGATAGTGTGTTTGGTTTGGTGGCATATCAACCATTTGAATTTATTTTATGCCGAATCCTCTTTATGCACATATTGAATATGTACACTTCTATATGGTTTGAAAACACATTTTGTTGATAACGTTTTTAAACAAGCTTAAACTCATTCTTTTGCACACAGTTAAATGGTTTCAAGTATTCCTATGTATCACTAACAATTCAATTAAACATCAGTCATTTGTTTACACGCAGTTAAATGTAAAAAACAGTTCTATTCCAAGCAATTCGATTGAGCATAAGTTATTAGTTTGCACTCAGTTTAAATGTCGAAAGTACACAGTTTAAATATCAAACAGTTCTATTTTACTCATAGATAGAACTCTTTCACCTGCTACCACTCCAGGCCAGAGTAGATCTGGGAGTGATGGCAGGTACTCTGCATTTCTCAAAGCTCCAGCATTACTGGAGCCCCCACCATCAGATTGTTTAATGTCATATCCAGGATACTTGTTGGAGGTGTCTTATCCCTCTGAAGAGGTGCTATTAGTGTATTCTACAACCCCTGTCGACTGGGTTGAATATGTGCATATATACATAAATTGTTGTTGGCCTAAGTAAATATTTTAAAATGAATTGCAATGAATCTGAATTTGGTATTTAGGGTCTTTTTAAAAAAAAATTTTTATTTCATATACTTCTGCTCTCTCTCTCTCTATATATATATATATATATTATATATATATAAATATATATATATAATATATATATGAATTGCAATATAAATTTAGACTTTCTCAAACATATCTACATAAAAAGTGAAAAGGCCTATATGTGTGACTGGGTTGAATATGCGTATATATATATATATATATATATATAAAAATTGTTGTTGGCCTAAGTAAATATTTTAAAATAAAGTGCAATGAATCTGAATTCGGTATTTAGGGTCTTTTTTTTTTTTTTTTAAATTTTATTTCATATACTTCTGCTCTCTCTCTCTATATATATATATATATATAAAAAAATTGATATGTATCACGTCACATAGATGTATCTCAATTTAATATCTTATAGTATGACTTGTTTGAAATAAGAAAATAGCATTTACAATTGCAAAATAAAAATAAACTTTCTCAAACATATCACATAAAAAGTGAGAAGGCCTATATTTATATAAGTCTTCTTTAATTTATTCTACTCAAAAAGGTAAATTCTTTTTCTTTTTAAAAACACCAGAAGGTTGTCAGTGCATTACAGCAGTTTTTATATTAAACTCAGTGGTATGTCTATGAACTTAGGGTTTGTTATGACCTTCCCGACAATTAAAGAGTTTTATTCAATTTCACACAGTGAGGTTACTTTAGAAAGATTCAGGTTTATAGGAATTTTATTTCAGTTCACTCATAAAATAACACTGAGGTTTTAAAGATATTTTGAATTATAATCTTCACCTTTCATCAGGTGATGGGTCTATGACACTAACATAATAAAGAGTTCTGTTCATACGCAAAAACAGTGTTAAGTTTTAACTCGCTTTAAAAATAAGTAAGGAAAGAAAGCTGAAGGCTCTCTTTTCAATAGCTATTACACCGAGGTGTAAGGAAGGGTGATACTCCTTTATTTGGATTGATGCACACCTTATAATGCTGAGTGTTAAGTAAAGAGGCATCAAGTACTATTTTTTGAGTCTTTGGTATGACTCAACCCGAGATAGAATCCTTGTTTCGCAGACTACTCCGGTTTGGTTTGTTTGTTTGTTTGGTTTTATGGTATATCAACCTTTGTAGGTTATTTAACGCCAAATCCATTTTTATGCAAATAATCTGTTCTATTGAAAACAGTTAAGTTTAGCATAAGTACACGGTTTAATTGTCAAAGACATCTCCATTTCAAACTATCTAAGCAGTTATATGTAATAATTCAGTTAAGTGTAAATACAGTTTTAATATCAAAAAACAGTTCTATTTCAAATAATTCAGTTAAGCATAAGCACGCAGTTTAAGTGTAAGTACGGTTTAATTGTCAAAATCATTTCTATTTCAAGCTATTCAGTTTACTCAACTCATTTTAGCATAAGTATGCTGTTAGTTCTATTTAACCCATAGATAGGGCCCTATCAGGTGCTACCACTCTGGGCCAGAGTGGACCTGGGAGCAATGGCAATGAAGGGGTACTCCGCATTCCCCAAAGCTCCAGCACTGCTGGAACCTCACCATCAGATTTTTTAGTGTCATCTCCTGGACACTCGTTGGGGGGGGGGTCTTACCCCTCTGCAGAGGTGCAGTCAGTGTATTCTACAGCCCCAGCTGACTGGGCAACGCAGACTACTGGTGAATACTCTAACCATTATGCCAATGGGCTGGTTCATTGGCTTTAGAAATAAGCAATGATAACTTCTAAGACACTGCTAAATAACTATGGTGTTGCCAGAATGATTTTCCTTAAGTTAAATGGATGAAGAGTATGCATAATGTTTGTCATAAAGGTATTCTGTCAGAAGAGCGTAGATTTTGCTTCAAATGATCAATTAAATCATTAAGAGAGTAATCGAGGGATGGTTGGTTGGTTGATTTTTATGGCATATCAACCTTTATATATTATTTAATGCCAAATCCATTTCTATACAAATAATCAGTTCTATTTCAAACAATTCAGTTTAGCTTGAGTACACAGTTTAATTGTCAAAAATATTTCTATTTCAAACTATTCAGTTTAGTCAAATGGTTCTAATTCAAACAATTCTGTTTAGCATAAGTACACAGTTTAGTTCTATTTAACCCAGAGATAAGACCCTATCAGGTGCTATCACTCCAAGCCAGAGTGGACCTGGGAGTGATGGCAATGAAGGGGTGCTCTGCATTTCCCAAAGCTCGAGCATTACTGGAACTTCACCATCAGATTGTTTAGTGTCATAATCAGGACACTCATTTGGAGAGGGTCTTACCCCTCTGCAGAGGAGCAGTCAGTATATTCTACAACCCCAGCCGGCTGGACAAGCAGTCAAAAGAATTACGGCCTTTATAGACCTAATCCTTGTTAAAAAGACTATGGTTTGGTTTGAATTGTGTAATGGTATATCAACACCATATGGGTTATTTAATGCAGATATTTGATTTATATCTAAATGTTTGATTATAAGCACAACTACCTATATTTTCAATGTTCCCTTGCAAACTTTTTATATGGTATCAAGTATTCCTATCTCATAAATAATTTATACACAATTTCATGGTCTGAAGTAAATTATCCCTATCTAATAATGACCATTTATTTGCACACACTTATATAGGCTTAAGTAGAGCAATTGGGAGTAATGGCAATGAAAGAGTGACTCCACATTTTTCAGAGCACCACCAGATGAAGTTTAATGTCCTACTCAAGACACCCTTTTTGGGTGGGAGGATCTTACCCTCTGCAAAGGATGCAGTCAGCCAACAGAAGACTGTCATATACGATAACTTTTCTATTAAGAATTGCACAGAGCAAAACATGACATGTTCATATTTACCAACCCCTCCGCTAGGGCAGGATATGACACAAGGTCAGTTTTTAAGCGGGGTTTAACAGGTTTGAATTCAGAGTTTTCTTTCTCCTATACTAGTTACCTCTCCAAGGCTGAAGAACCTAGTCTGCCCTACTATTTACTCATAACTGGAGGGAAAATAATTGGATTCATACCTTTCCCAAGGGTATTAGTGCTATGTGAAATGCAATCAGTCTCGTCCAGGACTTGAACTCGTGTCGCCGTGTCCATTTCCTACGACGATAACCATTACACCATGGGCACCTCCAAAACATGACATTGGTTTGAGAACTTTACTAATGAATTGACTTCTCACTGAGTGTTTATTACTCTTTATGTTGTGCATACAGTTATATGATATAAAGTATTCCAATCAAATAAAAATCAATTTTCACAAGTGTATGGTTTCAAGTATTGCATCTAATACTAATAATTTTCTAAGATTATGAAAAATGGTGCTTTGTTGTGGTGCAAGGTTGGTGGTTTATTTGGGTTTTATGGCATATCAACCTTTGTAGGTTATTTAATGCCAAATCCATTTTTATACAAATAGTTCTATTTCAAACAATTCAGTTGAGCATGAGTATACAGTTTAATTATCAAAAACATTTCTATTTCAAGCTATTCACTTTAGCCAAACTGTTCTAATTCAGCTAATTCAGTTTAGTATAAGTATAGATTTTCTTTACACACAGTTAAATGTCAAAACAGTTCTATATTAAACAATTCAGTTAAGTGTAAGTAAAATTTCAATGTCAAAAAACAGTTCCATTTCAAACAATTCAGTTTAGCATAAGTACACAGTTTAAATTTTAGTACACAGTTTAATTGTCAAAAATATTTCTATTTCAAGCTATTCAGTTTAGTCAAACAGTTCTAATTCAAACAATTCAGTTTAGCATAACATTCTGGGCCAGAGTAGACCTGGGAGCAATGGCAATGAAGGGCGTGCTCCGCATTCCCCAAAGCCCTAGTATCAATGAAACTTCACCATCAGATTGTTTAGTGTCATATCCAGGACACTCATTTGGGAAGGGGGGGTGTCTTACCCCCTCTGCAGAATTGCAGTCAGTGTATTCTACACCAATTTCTGGGCAATACAGAGTTAAATGTCAGTTTTATTTCAGATAATTCAGTTTAGCATAAGTACACAGTTTAGACGTCAAAACAGTTGTATCTTAAGAAATCCAGTTTAGCATAAATATGCAGTTTAAATGCAAAAAACAGTAAACTCTCGAAACCATGGTTTAGTTTTATTTGACCCATAGATAGGACCCTTATCAGGTGCTACCACTCTAGGCCAGAGCGGACCTGGGAGCGATGGCAATGAAGGGGTACTCCACATTCCCAAAAGCTCCAGCATTACTGGAACCTCACCATCAGACTGTTTAGTGTCATATCCAGGACACACGTTGGGGGGGGATGTCTTACTCCTCTGCAGAGAAGCAGTCAGTGTATTCTACAGCCCCGGCTGACTGGGCAAGTTGTGGTGTAAGGGTTAGCAAGGTTTTCCTGTTGGTTGTGATTGATGAGTTCAAGCCTGACTGAGTATCATAATTATGGCCTTAAACTAAAAATATGCTTGAGTTAGTGAATAACTATTCAGAATTTTGCAATTTAAAGGCACAATAGCCCCCTAGAAAACTTCTTTAAGAAAGGAGCTGTCAGTATGGGAAAAAAAAATGAGGAAAATATTCTTGAATATGAGAATTTAGAGACTTTGAAAGATTCTTTAATTCGAGGTTAGATGACCATGTCCACTATGGTGATCACTCACATGGTCATTATGGTGGACATGGTCACCTAACAGTCATATAAGTAGATATTATCTATGTCCACTGATGATCAGTCACTTAGATAATTATGTATACTAAGTTGATTGAATCTCAAAACTTAAAAAACAAAAGAAGATAGCCCTGAAATACTATATTTACAGTTCGCAACATCAGTGAAGCCTATTTTGTCTTTTTTTAAAGTTTTATTGCTAGTTTAAACCCATTATATTATCGAGATCTTTCTTTTGCATGTGAAAAAAGTATAGTTTATTCAACTTGCCAAAGCTATATTTATCTCCCAATAACATTGTGTTTAAAAAAAAAGAAAAAAAAAGCCTACTCAAGGGTGTTTTGTACTGCAAATTCCCACAATTATAATTCCCTTCTACACCCCCACCACTACGTAACAAGGTGACACTGATCAAAGAATCAGCCTCCCTGCCTGGCTCACTACCCTGGCTGTACATTCTGTATGTAAATTAAATTCTAAGTCCTTAGTTTATACTTTCACAATGGCTACTTGTATTTTTGTGAAAAATCATTTATAACTTGATATGTATTGACGTAAACAAATTGTAATGCAAGTATTATTGTTCTCATGCTTTATATGATTTGGTCAGATATTCATAATATAAAAACATTATTATTCAAAATCTAAGATAGAGTTACAATTACCTAACAGAAATGAGGAGGATGAAACGTTTTCTGGCATGAATGCCCGAGAGAAAAAGCAATGCAAATAAAGAAAGTAACTCACTCATCGGCAATTGCCCGCTGGGAGAGATCCTCTAGATCTCCTGCATCAAATAATTGGGCATCAGTCAACCCAAAGGTATTTCGGCAAACTTCAAGGAAGATGTTAATGTTATCCTGTAAAAATAAAGAAATTCAATCGTTAAATTTCTCCCTAATCGTCAATCTGGAAAACATTCACGACTCAAACTACAAGAATTATATGTGGATAGATAAAAAGAGAATGATAGATCGATTTCAATGGCATAACAACCTGCTTGGGGTTACTTTATACCAATACGTTAGGAAATCATGTACATTTATATTGCCATTCATTTTTTTGGAGAGTAATTGTTTCTTAACATATGTATATTACATATTGACCTTCAACAGCCAATTAGTATGGATTTCGTAAACAGGATGTGCACCTGTGTTTTAAGGTAAACAAGGGACAGTGGAAATGAATCTCGTGAATAGTGCTAAAAGGAAAAATGTGTAGGCATCAAGAAAATATAACGATGGAAGTTTTGCTGCCCCAGGTCAGTCGGTCAGTCAATCAAAGTTGGCAGTCAGCAGAGTTGAAAAGCTGGCTCTGTATCAAACCTCCCATAAAAAAAGCAAGGCTCAGGAAATATGTATCTCAACATGGGTTAAAAAGATATGGTGTCAATCATAGTAGTCCTGTCTCTCTCTCTTTCATATATACACAACCATCACAATGTTTCAAATAAAAGAGTTTATATTTTTGATATAAAAATGTTGTTGTCACTTGCTCTCCTGGCTATACAACTTACATAGTGTGATGGTTATTCTTGAAGAAAGTGGACTTGGTTATGATGGTCTGATTTAGTTTCTTTGTTTAATGGCATATCAACTTTTGTGGGTTATTTAATACTAAATCTATCCTTGTAGAAGAACAGTACTGATACTATTTAAACCATAATTGACAGAGTAAGGGGGTTCATACCTTTCCCAAGAGGATTAGTCTGAAAGTGATTGTAATAGCACAACTGGAGTTTGAACTCACTTACTTTGAGACCCCAGTCTATCATAGAGGGATAAGGGGTTCATGCCTTTCCCAAGTGGAGTTTGAACTCACTTTGAGGCTGCAATTTAGCCATTACACCACAGGAACTCCGTCCTCAGCTATGAGGCTATTTGCATTTCTTACGGCACGAATTCCCTTGGGAAAGACATGAATCGAAATATTCTCCTTCTGCTCAAGACAAAAGTAGTGTCTTCATGACAAAACCAGGTAACGAGACATGTCTTAAGATTGATTGAATTTAATGGCATGTCAAACCATCAAGGGTTATTTTATGCCTGGTTAGGGAACTGCATTCATTGTACATTTGTATTTACATTTTTTGCGTGCTTGTTTCTAAAGAATTTTTTGCACACAGTTGTATAGTTTCAAGTATTCCTATCAAATACTAATAATTATATAATTTCCAGTGATTATTTCAGTCTAATAAGTCATTTGTTAGTACACAGTTGTAATTTCAAGTAACTAATAATAATTAATAAATAATTCTAACTTCAAGTAATTATTTTCAATGCAAATAATTTACACTCAGTTATATGGTATCAAGTATTCCTATCAAATACAATTAATTTTAAGCAGATCTAATGGCAATGAAGGGTTACTCCACATTCCCCAGAGCTCCAGAACTGGAGCCTCACCATCAGTAGCAGTTTAGTATGTTACTGGGGTCACAGTTTTGTAGGGGATAGCATCAGTATATTTTATGCCTTGTTGACAGAACATAAAGAGAAAATGGTTGAAAATACTCAGACATCATTATTGAGCAGTTGAAACAATTACATCATGCTCTGTCCTCATTTGAGAATCCATTCCTTATGTGTTGCATCAACTATGTTATTACGTAAGGACAGACATTGTTAAGATTTAATGCCCATGTAAATCTTACAAATGTAACAACAAACATTGCTGAGATTTAGTTCTCATGCAAATCTTACAAATGTGGGAGATGAACTTAATCTGAAATTCCTCCAGTCAGTCTACACTTCCGAGCAAATCAACAATATTGTTTAGGTGAGGTATCTCAAATGGTATCATGGTTAGGCAATAGGTCATTGTATTTACTAAACTGCTCTCCCACAGGGAGAATGTGTCAATTTTTAAGCAGAGTACAGCTGGTTTTTAATTCAGACTTCACCACCATCTAGAGCAGTTGCCTTGTCAAGGCTAAAGAACCCAGCTTGCCCAGTTAACAATCCATTGTTAGTTTAATTCTTACCGAGTGCTCTATACTTCCGTTAGCAAGAAGTACTGAGTATTCAGTAAATCTCAACAATATTGTTTAGTTGATAAATTTTGTGCAACTTAGAAAAGAGCTCAGATTGGACATTGTTATGGGGACATATCCTACCATACCCCGAAGATGGACTCATCCAACCTAAACATATTCTTCGAGCTTAGCTCACTCAGGGGAGACAATTTCTCATTCATTACGAGACATTTGACAGACAGACTGCAAGCCGAGCACGGCTAGTACTTTCTTTGTATGACTTCCTTTTTCTGCTAATACAATAACATTTACCTATCACCCGTTGTTTGAGTTGTTCTTCCACCGGTCTTATCTGAAGACCACAACAGACATCTTTGTTAATTTCTAAACTTCTTGATATGTCGGAGCATTTGATTGTCTCGAAAATCTCTTTAGTTATCTTTGCAGATTGCGTTACCTACAACTACTGTTTTCAGGATTATAAATTTTAAATAGTCTAAATACAAGTTGTCTAAATTTCTGAGACGAAGCTTGATGATTTTTATCATTAAGGGTGTTTGTGAAAATAACAAAGATGAAGACAATAGTCCAATGTTTCGGTCTTAACACTTGTACCCGGTTATGGCTAACGGAATCAGAACAGGCAACCACTACAGATTCAATAAAGGACGTAGTTCAAAGTTCCGTGAAGGTTCCAGAGTTCGACAAACACCTGAAGAAGGCTGGAGGTCATATCAGCTGAAACATTGTGGAAATAACAATAAAGATGAAGACAATAGTCCGAAAACCCTTAATGATAAAAAGTCTAAATACAAGTTGTCAAAACAATAATGGTATCCTTTTTAAACACTTTGAATATAGCGTGTGTACATCATGAAATTCTCAAGCTTTCTTGTATATATTTGGTTGTTCATGGAATACCCAAGCATGGTAAGGTTATTGAAATGCAAAAACGTGGAAGGGAAAGTTTAGTGATTAAAATAATTCAGTAATGATTTGTGGGTGTGGAAACAAAATACGGAGAGAAAAAAAAAAGAAAAAAAAAAAAAGAAACAAGCAAACACTCAAAATAAAGAAGGAAAACAATACAATGTGGTCATGTCTCCTGCAAACAGTTTTGTTTATATAACAAAATTGCAGAAAATAATGTAAATGAACTACTGGTTACAAGTCTATTTTTACAAACTTTTTTATAACAAGAGAAGAATCACTCAGGTATTTACAGTGAAAATTTTGATAATTTCCTGGCTTGGAGTGTCTTGTGTGTCTAACCACACTGAAGAGTTGTGATACAATGACACAATCTGTCTGTTGGTGACTATATATATATATATATATATATATATATATATATATACACACACACACACACACACACTGTATATACTCAACTATCATGCAATAATATCCAGGACTGTGAATTAAGTAACCTATCTAGGGTTATTTTATATGCAGTAGTTAGGGAATTGCATTCCTTATACATTTATATTTTTTGCATTTGGAGATATACAAAGTTTTCCTATTTAATGCAAATAATTTGTACAGTCGCCTGGTTTTAAGTATTCCTGCCAAATACTAATAATTATATGGTTTTAAGTAATCATCTCTATTTCATAACAAATAAGTCATTTGTTTGCACACAGTTATATGTTTTCCAGTAACTAATGATAATACTTAGTAAACAATTATTGCTTCAAGTAAGTATTAATACAAATAATTAACAGTTATATAAGATCAAATATTCCTATCAAATACAAATAATTTTTACAATGATCAATTTAAGTCAAAGATGGGACCCTAAAAGGTACTTCCACTTCAGGTCAGTGTGGATCAGAGAGTAAAAGTAATGAATGGTATAGAATAACAATAAACAGCACTCACCTGTACAAGTCAAAAGTAACATGGCTGCCTCCTTAGAAAAGCTAGCCAACTAAGTTCACCTCTTTTATGGGAGAGTGTTGGGGCTGCTTGTGGATTGGTACACTTTACTAGGATGGACCTGCCCAATACATTTACAGGAGTGGTGTCTATTCACCTACATATTTCTCAACCATATTACTCAGGGATCTTTGGACACCAGTCCACGTATATGTTGGTTGTGAGCTGACCAATATTCTACAAAGGGGTGCTTCACACTCCCTAGATCTGGACCTCCACCTTTAGATGAAGTTTAATGTCATACCCAGGAGTCATTTTTTTTGTTTAGGTGTGTGTGTGTGGGGTGTCTTACCCCCTTGGCTGAGGTTACAATTAGCATATTTTAAGCCCCACTGACAGGATGGGAAAATAAAAACTTCATAGGAATAATCATATAGGTCAAATATGACTGCAAAATAATTTAGTCTTTAAGGAGAAAGAAGCACCCTCAAACTGACTGGATGTGGCTATTTGATCTGCTATCATTTATAAATATAAGATCATGGGTGGGACAAGAGAATTCCTGTACAGTAATTCTTGGAAAACAAGACAAAAAATTTGAGTAGGGAAGGGCTATCATGTTAACCTCAACCCAAATCAACAGCTAAAAATAGATGAAAACCTGTGTCAGCATGATCCTGAACTTTCTGAAATGTTTCAGTTACTTATATTATATAACATGGCATCCTTGTACATAACACAAGTCAAAATTTACCTTAAAAAAAAAAAAAAAAAAAAAAAAAAAAAAAAAAAAACTAAACTTTAGCTTAACCTTAATAATATAACAATTGCTGGATATTGATAGTCAATCTCTGCCAGGTAAGTCAAACAGGATGTAAAAAAAAAACAAACATTTTGTTGTTTTTTTTTTTACTGAATTCTTAAGATTAACAAAATTAAAAGGCTGGTTAGGAGGAAAAAATAATAAGGGTGTAACCAAGGAAGATACCTTTGAAATTCCATCTAGTAAACACAAAAATGTTGACAGGTGTGTCTCTTATCGAGTTGAAAAAGAGGTTTTAGCAAATTCCTCCTTTATTTATAAAAGGTCAATACTAACTAGTACTCATTTGAAAAAGGAGTTAGTAGTTTCAGAATACTGTCATTCCTCCACAAAATGTTAAGGAAGACCCCTAGAAAGTACCCCCCCCCCTAAAAAAAAAGCAAAAAAAAAAAAAAAACTTTAAAATCTTGAGTCACACACCAAACTCTTATCAGCCATTTTAAACATAAAAAATAAATCAATTCACTTTACTGCAACAGCATATTTTATATATCTAAAATCATCCCATCAACAATTAATGTATTTACCCAATCCCTCTGTCATTGGCTGAAAAGTGACACAAGGTCAGTCCTTAAGTAGTTTGAATTCAGAGTTTTCCTTCTCCTAGACTGGTTGACTAAACAAGGCTAAAGAACCCAGTCTGTCCAACTATTTACTCACAACTGGAGAAGGTGAATAAATGGATCCAAGCCTTTCCAAAGAACATAAGAATGAAGTGAAATGCTTCCTCCAGGATTTGAACTCAGGTCACTGATTTTATTTATGACAAAAACTCTTATGGTACATACAGTTATTAACATTGTAGGCTGAGAGAGAAGGGGGGCAATGCAGTAAATGTATTGCCTTTCTCTCTGGTTGGTTTGGTTAGTTTTACGGCATGCCAACCTTAGCTGGGTTATTTTATGCTGTGATTGGTCTCATCCTACCCCAATTATATGGTTTCAAGAAACACTTCCAATGTAATAATCATTTATTTGTATATGGTTTCAAGTATTCCTATCTAATACAAATAATTTTCAAATAAATCTATTTGATTCATAAATGAGACCCAAACAGTTACAACCACTCCCAGTCAGAGTTGAACTGAGAGTAATGCTAATGAAGGGGTGACTCAACATTTCCCAGATTTGAAGCCTCACCATTGAATGTAGTTTTGTGTCCTTCATAGCACCCCTTTTTTAGGGGAAGAAAAGGGTCTTAACCCTCTGCAAAGAATGCAATTTGCATTTTCTAGACTATCAAAAGAGTTGAAGTCCAAGTTATCTAACTTGATAGTTGTAAATACTTAGTTATGTCCCTTGTTTTTGTATATCCTTTTGGGATGGAATAAATATGGCAGTTAGTCTAACATGTGTTGTCTAAATTAATATGGAGTTGTAAAGAAAACAAAAAAGACGTTCTCTCTTTATTGGCATATGATGTACTGTACTACCTATCAAGCCAATACGTACATACAATATATATATTCATGGTTTGATTTTATGACATATCAACCATTGTAGGTTATTCAATGCCAAATCCATTTTTATACATATAATCAGTTCTATTTCAAACAAATAAGTTTAGCATAAGTACACAGTTTAAATGTCAAAAACATTTCTATTTCAAGCTATTCAGTTTATTCAACAAAGTTAAATGGTTCCCAGTATAGCTATATATCACTAACAAATCAATTAAACATCAGTCGTTTATTTACACATAGTTAAATGTAAAAACAATTCAGTTTAGCATAAGCACACAGTTTAGTTCTGTTTGACCCACAGATAGAACCCCATCAGATGCTACCACTTCAAGCCATAGAAGACCAGGAAGCAATGGCAATAAAAGGGTACTCTGCATTTCCCAAAACTCCAGTATTATTGGAGTCTCAACATTAAATTGTTTGTCATATTCAGAACATTTATTGGGAGAGTTTTACCCATCTGCAGAGATGCAGTCAGTGTATTCTGGAGCCCCCAACTGACTGGGCCAATATATTTATGGTATTAAATTAACAAAATACATTAATAATACATACATGGAGATTTTTTTTTTTAAATCTTTTTTTTTTTTTTTTTACCTTTTCTTGTTTGATTTGTTTATAGTGGTGAAGGCTTGTGAAGTAGCCGCCACACATTTTGGGATAAGCTCTTGAATTGTTTATCAATGTGTCAAGGATTTTTCTAAACAACATTCCTCAGGTTTAGAATTTAGAGTTTATCCTTCTCCTAGACTGGTTACCATGGCAAGTTTGAAGAACTCAGCCAACCCTACTATTCAATCATAGCTTGAGGTGGAAGCAGAGCATCCATGCTTTTCCCCCAAAAAGTATTATTGGGAAGTTAAATATAAACAACCTCATCCTGGATTTGAACTGAACTTATATATTAGTCAGCCCTTCCAAATTTGTAGTGATTGGTGATCGAGTATACCAATCACTACAAATTTGGAAGGGCTGACTAATATATAAGTTCAGTTCAAATCCAGGATGAGGTTGTTTATATTTAACTTCCCAATAATACTTTTTGGGGGAAAAGCATGGATGCTCCTCTTCCACCTCAAGCTATGATTGAATAGTAGGGTTGGCTGAGTTCTCGAGTGATTGGTGATCGAGTATACCAATCAAAGTTGCAAAACCTCAAATATTAACACCCCCCCCCCCCGCTACCTAAACTTTAACTCCTATTACTGTAGACCATAATTAACAAATACACATAAGCAAAACAATACACTGTATTGTATCAAAATATTTCATGAATTCAATTTCACAGTGTTTAAAATGTAGGCTTGCAAGCCATTATTATAAATAATTATATAATAAAAATAATAATATGATATAGATATAAATAATAATATAAAAACCTCAAATATCTAAATCCCCACCACCCAAACTATAACCCTCATTACTGTGGAACATATTTAACAAATGCATATAAAGAGTAAAATAACATACTGTATTGCATCAAGATGTTTTATAAATTTAAAAACAGTGTCAACAATTTATAGGCTAAACAGAACTAGGCTAGCAGACTATTCTTACGAGGTGCCTCATTCTTCTGGCCTTGAGCCAAACTAAATGAAGCTTAGTAAATTACAACTATGTTGACTAACACAAAAAGCGATAGTTATTATGGTATTATACAACATGCACAATATGTATATCTAATATATAAAATAACCGGGCCATTGGCATAATCGTTAGAGTGTTCACCAATGGTTCAGAAGACTGGGGTTCAATTCCATGTCGAGTCATACCAAAGACTCAAAAAAAAATGGTACTTGATGCTGCCTTGCTTAGCACTCAGCACTATAGGGTCAGGATAAAGGGTAAAGTGGAGCAATCCAAGGAATGGAGTAGTGCCTTCCCCTACACCTTGGTGTAGTAGCTATTGAAAGGGGAGCCTTCGGGTCGCCCTCGTCTATGGTCGCCAACTTTACTACTTATAATGGTTTGAAAGTTTGCCAATCGTCTAGAAAACTGGGGTTCAATTCCAGGTTGAGTCATACCAAAGACTAAAAAAAAAAAAAAAAAAAAAAAAGTACTTGATGGCTCCTTGCTTAACACTCAACATTATAAAGTATGAATCAAGGGTAAGTGGAGCAATACTGGGAAAGGAATACCACCCTCTGCTTTACCTTAGTGTAGTAGCTATTGAAAAGGGAGTCTTCAGGTCACCCTCTACTATGGTCCGCCAACAATTTATGGTTGTCACTCTCTCACTTGGTGGGTTAGGGGTAGACCAAAATCTTTTTTCTATCAGATAATTGGTGAGTAAAGACGTCATGAAATCAGTGGTTGTAGATAAGCATCCATACTATTATATAATACAGTATGTATATGTAAATAATAAACTAGTAAATTTTTTTGATTTCTTTAGGAAAAGAAACTCCCATTTAATGGTTAATTCAATAATATTCTGAAAATTATACCTGCTGTTTAACTGCAGTTGTAAATGGCAGGTGGAGGGATGGAAAAAAAAAATCGTACGATTGATTTTAATGGCATGTCAACCTGTCAAGGGTCATTTTATGCTTAGAGGTTGCAGAATCACATTCATTGAAGATTCATATTGACATTTTTATCTGTTTTCTAATGTTCTTCTTGAACACAGTTTTATCAAATGCAAGTAATTTTTTTAAACAGATCTATTTGACTGCATAGATGGGATCCTAACAGGTACTATCACACAAAGTCAGGTTAGGGCTGGGAATAATGGCAATGAATTGGTATTCCACACTCTCCAGATCTCCAGAACTGAAGCCTCACCATCAGATACAGTCTATTGTCATACTCAGAACACTATTCTGCTACCATTTCTGATTTACCAACCCCTCCACTCCACTCAGGCAAGATATGACACAAGGTCAATTTTTAAGCGGAGTTTAACAGGTTTATCAGTTAGGTCTGATTTCCATATGATCGATAGCCTATTGATAGCTGTCCATGCCTTTGTTAACCGCATAAAATGAAACGCAGTTTCTTCCAGGCAGCTGTCGTATCGATACTGCTGTATGGATGCACTACTTGGACGCTAACTAAACGGCTGGAGAAGAAGCTAGACGGCAATTACACAAGAATGCTGTGAGCAATCTTGAACAAGTCCTGGCGGCAACACCCCACAAGACATCAACTATACGGCCACGTGCCTCCTATCACGAAAACTATCCAAGTTAGACGAACCAGACATGCAGGACACTGCTGGAGAAGCAGGGACGAGCTCATAAGTGATGTACTCCTATGGACCCCCACATATGGCCGGGCAAAAGCAGGATGACCAGCTCGAACATACATTCAGTAGCTATGTGAGGATATGAGATGTAGCCTTGAAGACCTGCCAGAGGCGATGAACAATAAGGAAAAGTGGCGAGAGAGGGTCAGGGATATCTGTGCTAGTGGCACGACATGATGATGATAGATATTAGAAAAGGGCCCAAAATAGCAGTTATTAAGAATTGGTGTTTATTCAGGAATGCAAATAATGTACGTTGTACACAATATTTTAATTCAATGCAGTAGACAATAAGATGTTGGCCTAGCTTTAATCTTAACAGATTCTAACGGTAAAAATAGGTTTCTATATTGTACTCAATGTTCTATGATGTCATAACTTGTTGCATACATTTATCCTTATTTCTGAATAGACACTGATTCAAGAAGATATTATCCCCTCTCCATGGTACCAAAATGTGACACAAGATCAGTTTAACATGGGGGGGGAGACCCCTGCAAAAAAGCAAAGTGCCAAAAAATACCCGTTTCATTGGCACTCACCTTTTGGCTCTCCTTCCTAATTTATAGATCTTCTAGCAAGCCACTTTGGTGCCCAATACTGTGTAATAGTTAGCAAGGAAAGCTAACAGATTAAGAATGACTGATTCTCACCAAGTGCTCTATACTTCTAGTTGGTAAACAAAGGATTTTAGATAATGCAAACACAGAGGGAGATTGCTGATCTAGATTGCTCAAGTCAGAACTAACAAAAGACCACTCAGGTGAAATCCGTGTCCCTGGAGACGCTTCATCATCACAGGGATATTTAAGTGATTCGTAAATCACAAATATCCAAGGAAGATTAAAAATGGACACATTTCAAGCAAGTGGATCATACTTTAAATTATGCAATCAGATTAGATGATACTGAATTTTACATTTGTTTTTTAATATCTAAAGTAGAAAACATTTTCTTTTCATCTCTTCATTTAGAATAACAAAAAGAAAATATAATTATAGATAAAAATTTTAAAATATAATAAACTCATAATTGTAAAATAATAAAAAGATATAATTACATTTTAAAAAATAAAGTCTTTTTCAACAATAAAAAAAGGGTTGGTTGGTTTCTTTGTTTAATGGCATATCAACCTTTGTACTAAAAAAAAAAAAAAAAAAAAAAAAAGGAAATGTGCACAAATATAAAAATAATGAAAAGAATAGCACTGTTAAAGTTGTAATATCTCCAAACTCTTTGGTTTGATATTGTTTTATGGCATATCAAACATTTTGGGTTATTTAATGCCATATCCTCTTTATACATATATATTAAATATACAGGATTTAGTTGGGTAGGGTTTTATGGCATATCAATCATTGTAGTCCATTTAATGCCAAATCCTTTATATTATATATATATATATATATATATATATATATATATATATATATATATATATATATATACACACACACAATTTCTAAACACATTTTGTAGATAACATTTTTAAACAAACCTGAGCTCATTTTTTTTGCACATATAAATCTTGTGAAACCATTTAACTAACAATTTAGTTCACCATATGTAGTTTTTTTTTGTTCACACAGTTAAATGTAAAAACAGTTCTATTTCAAACACTTCAGGTTAGCATAAGTACATAGTTTTTTGTTTACACACAGTTAAACAATAAAACAGTTCTATTTCAAACAGTTCAGTTTAGCATGTCAACAAAGTTTAATGTTTTCCAAGTACTGCTATGTATCACTAACAATTCAATTAAACATCAATCATTTGTTTACACACAGTTAAATGAACAAACAGTTCTATTTCTAACAATTCAATTCAGCATAAGTCATTTGTTCGCACTCAAAATGTCAAACAATTCTATTTGACTCAGTGATAGGATCCTGTCAGGTGCTACCACTCCAGGCCAGAGTGGACCTGGGAGTGATGGTAATGAATGGTTACTCTGCATTCCCCAAAGCTCCAGCATTACTGGAGCCTCACCATCAGATTGTTTAATATCATATCCAGGACACTTGTTGGCAGGGGGGGTAGTATCCCTCTGCAGAGGTGCAGTCGGTGTATTCTACAGTAACCCCAGCCAATTGGGCAACAAACTCTTTGAGAAAGCTCTTCTGAGTTATAATTTTACTTAAAAAATAAAATAGGAAAATAAAAATTTTTTAAAATTAATTAAAAAATATTCTAAGTAATAAAAATACTTTGTAAAAAAAAAAAAAAAAAAAAAAAAAATTAAAATGATGGTCACATGTTAAAATTCTTCCCTCAAGGATTTTGAAATATAAATAAATTTAAAATAATTCAAAAAGTTACCCCCCGGCCCAATGTCTACTAGCTCTCAGTATTTCCATACTGTAATTCAGTCAAAAATCAAGATAATGAACATTTTATTTTATATATATATATATATATATATATATATATATATATATATATATATATGAGTGTATGTCTGTGTGCAATTTTTATTTTTAGAGATGCTGTAGTTTCATTTTTGGTAAGTTTTAATCCTGTAGAGTTTGGTATTAAGTAATACCAAATAATATTTGCTTTGATTATATAACGTTTCACTCAAACTAATAAAATCATAGTATCTTTGATTAAGAAATTAACTTTTCACAAGAAAGATTGTTAGTGGGTATACTTATTCGTGGACAATAATCTATTACTCAAAAGAAAAGAAAATGATAGTAGCTACACTTTACCACAATCATCTTAATCAAGTAAAATAAATTAAATTATGATGAAAAATAACAGTTGTCCTAAAAATAAATATGACAAAAGATGAAAAGCCAAAACAACTGGTAAATCATCATCATCATCATCACATTCAATCACTTGGAACTTGAAAAACAACTATTAGAATTTTATCTGTAACACCCACATTCAATGAAAGAAGTCAAGAAAGAGAGAGAGGAGGTCCTGCAAGTAAAAAAAATGCTGTATTGTAACGTTTTTACAACATGAGTAAGCTACGTTTAAAAGCGTTTAAATGTGAGTCATTGACTTTGTAGAAATTTTGTGACTTAATATAAATTAAATGAACATCAATAATAGCAGTTATGAAATTCAAAAAGATTATTTTAAACACTTGTCATTTCATTAAAATATAAAATGGGATTAACTGTTAAGATTATCAATAATTACAGTCTGGAATAAATAAATAAATAAACCAAAGAAATTGATTAAAGAAATTTAAATCTTAAAAATTTACATATTCAACAGATAACATAATTGTAAGCCACAGTCCCTTATTGATGAAAGTATTTTTGATCAAGTAGGTGATTAACAGATAAAAGAATTGTATATATTTTGAGAACAGACAGATTAACAGGGAATGAGACAGACAGACACACCCAGGGTTGAAGAACTTCATACACTTAGAAAAGTAGTATTATAATTGTCTATCTCTGTGTTTATGTATTCTCTATTCTCTCACACACACATTATATATATATATATATATATAAAAATGTGTGTGTGAGAGAAGCTTTGGTTTGATGTTTGAGTTAACCGGGTTTTGATCTCAGCTACGGGAAGATACTGTCTAGCCACACTGATGAGTTCTGATAGAACGAAACAGATCTGTCTGTGGATGACTATAGAGATATATATACTCCCCTACCTCCGTGGGGTTGAGTTCTCTGGCGAAAAAGTAATCGTGTTGCCATTAGCCATTACTGCAAGCCTCTTCATAGTTGAATTGAGGTCTCGGCTACCGTTGAACGGATGTATATAAACAATAGGAATTGTGATTCATAACCGTTTAAAATTTACTTTGCAGCTAATATCTCCTCGTGGCTGAATGGTTAGAAACTTTGGTTTGACGTTTGAGACAACCGGGTTTCGATCCCAGCCACGGAAAGATACTGTCTAGCCACACTGAAGAGTTCTGATAGAACAAAACAGATCTGTCTGTGGATGACTATATATATATATATATATATATATATATATATATGTACACACACACACTAGCAAAAAATAAATAAATAAATAAAAAATAAGTAAAACAAAAAACTGACAGACCTTTTAACAACCATTTATTTTCATTTTCAAATAAAAGGGTTCCTTTTGCCACAAAGAATAAAAAATTAGAGTTGGGATCTTTTTAAATCTATTTTTTGTCATGTTAGCATTATTATTTCAGTAGAAATAAAGTAACAACTATAGGGTACAACACTTTTGTCAAAAGATTTTATGTTGTCAGCCATATTTATACACTTCAAAGTTATAACAAATGCATCTCACAGGAACTCCTTTTTCTTTTAAAATCAAGGTGACCAAAGATTTTTTTTTTTAAATCTAAATTGCAGAAATCTAACTTTGTAAGGATTCAGCCAGAAAAAAAAAAGCTTTCTTCCAAACTTGTTTTTTTTGGGGTGGGAGAGGTAGAGGAATGACATGCTAAAATTATTCGCCCCTAAATTAAATACCATCCTTTTTCTAAAAAGGACTTACTTTTAATGGAATAGCCCAGTTGGCTGGTGCTGTAGAATACACTGATGGCATCTCTGCAGAGGGGTAAGATGGGGGCATCTTACCCCCAATGAGTGTCTTGGATAGTCTTCAGGCTTAGAACTTTGGGGGAATGTGGAATGCCCCTTCACTGCCATTACTCACAGGTTCACTCTGACCCAGAGTGGTAGCACCTGTAGGGTCCTAATTATGGGTCAAATAGAACTGTTTGATCAGTTACTCAATAAGAAACCATTTAACTGTGATATATAGAACTATTAGTGTTAGATAGCAATACTTGAAACCATTTAACTGTGAGCAAACAAATGAGCTCAAGCCTATGTATAAATTTTTAATTCCAAACTTTTCATTTACAAATCGTGTGTGTGTGTGTGTGTGTGTGTGTATATATCTCATCATCATGTCGTGCGGCTAGCACGGATATCCCAGACCCTCTCTCTCCACGTCTCCCTATCATTCATTGCCTCCGGCAGGTCTTCAGGGTTATATCCCGTATCATCACATAGCTGCTGTATGAATGTTCGAGCTGGTCGTCCTGCTTTTGATTGGCCATATGCGGGGGTCCACAGGAGTACATCACTTACGATCTCGTCCTTGCTTAAATAACCTATGATGGTTGATATGTCAAATCACAATCAACCAGCATATATAATGGAAATATTTTTGGTAATTTTATATATATATATATATATATATATATATATTAAGCATATTCAAAACATACTGACACTGAAACTGTATTTATCAAGACTGAAATGAATAATGTATATATAATTAGTAATAGGTTTATTACTAATTCTTGTCACAACTTGGTATCATGAGTCATGTGCCCTTGTTTTTTCATTATAGTTGATTCCAACACTTAATAGTAATAAGTCGTAAACATCATGTCGTGTTGTTCACACAGATTTCCCTAACTCTTTTGTCATCCGTCTATTATCTATCACTTCCAGCAGGTCTTTCAGGTTGCATCCTGTGTCTATATAGACCTGTTGTAGATATGTTCTGGCTGGTCGTTCTACACTTGTCCATCCGTGTGAGAGGGGCCCATAAGAGAATGTTGCTTTTGAGTTCATCCTTGCCCCTCCAGCAGTGTCCTGCATGTCTTGTTCATCTAATTTGGATTGGTTTTGAGATGGGTGGTATGTGGCCGTACAGATGCTGTTTTGTGGGCTGAAACAAGTGGACAAGTTAACCTACCTCGGAAGACATGACTAGCAAAAGTATGGACAGCTATCGATAGGCTATTGGTCATATGGAAGTCAGATCTATCCAATAAAATAAAACGCAATTTTTTTACAACAGCAGTCATATCCATGCTACCACTTGGATGCTGACTAAGTGTATAGAGAAAAAGCTTGATGGCAATTGCATAAGGATGCTACAAGCTCTCTCTCTCTCTATATATATATATGATAGAAAGATATGTGCATTAAAACTGTATATATAACAAGCCTTTCCTGTTGGCAGGGTTTAGAATACTTTGATTGTATCCCTTGCAAAAGGATAACACTTAAAAAAAAGAAGGGGGGTCTCCTGGGTATGACATTAAACTGCATCTGATGGGGGAGCCTCCTTAGTTCTAGAGCTTTAGGGAGTACTCATTTGTTGACATTACTCCCAGATCCACTCTGACCTTGTGGTAATAACTGTTAGGATACCATCAATGAGTCAAATAGATTTGTTTAAAAATTATTTGTATTTAATAGGACTGTGCGCAGAAAAAAAAATCTTAACTACACAAAATAAAGTCAAAATGGACATAAAATTAATGCCGTTCAAAGCATAAAATAACTCAGGAGGGGTTGACATGCCGTTAAAATCAATCAAGACTGTCACTTCAAAATCCCAAATTATACAGAGTTATAAAAAAAAATTCAAACAGTAAAAAATATATTTGCCAACACAAAATTTGTTTTAAGTCTTTCAAAATTTCAGTTGCTATAGAATAAAGAATAATGTCAAAAATATTTGTAGACTTTGTCATTGGCATCTTTTCATACCAATAAAAAGAGTTAATTGGCTTACAATGAAAATTTCAGCATTAAAATTTGTTTGGCTTTTCTTGTCTTTTTTTCTAATATTATTTGACAATGAAAACTTGATTCTGGCAACCTTTTCTGCCAACTAGAAATGACCAAGTACCTTCAGACATTTGATATGGAGCCAAGAAGCAACTTGGAGAACACAAGATTGTTTAATTTGTTGCTGTATTAACACTACAAATATAAATTTTCTAAATTTATTGACAAAATGAACAGGTAAATTATCAATTTTTTTTAAACGAACATCCAGTGAAAATTAAAAGATTCATTTCTTTTTAACCATGTTGTAATTTTTATTCCAAGTAATGAATATATACTCAGCTGAATTTCAATTTTCTCACAGAAAATTTTGTTTTCTTTAATCTATTTAACTTTTTTTGGCAATATTTGGCAAACACATATTTAATTAAAATGTTATTGCTTAGAATTAAACATAACACAAATGCAAATGTAATATTTTTCTTGATCACAGCTGGAAAGAATGTATAAACAATAAACCTATATTGAAGAATGTAAGCATTATGGGAATTCTATTATGTATATAAAATATAAACTGATATGTAATAGCAAAATGATATTATTATTAACACTACTACTAATAATAATGTTGATGACAACCACTATTACCAACAGCATCTTTCATCTTTTGGTTTTGTTTGGTCTCATGACATATCAACCATTGTAGGTTATTTAATGCCTGATCCATTTTATACATAAAAACAGTTCTATTTCAAACAATTCACTTTAGCATAAATATAGTTTTTTGTTTACACACTTTTAAATGTAAAAACAGTTAATTTCAAACAATTCAGTTTAGCGTAATTACAAAGTTATTTCTATTTAACTCATAGATAGGACCCTGTCAGTTGCGACCACCCTGGGACAAAGTGGAGCTGGGAGTGATAGCAATAAAAAGGTACTCTTCATTCCCCAAAGCTCCAGAATTACAGAGTGTCATTATCGGATCGTTTAGTGTCATAACAGGACATTTGTTAGGAGTGGTCTTACTCCTCTGCAGAGATGCAGTCGGTGTATTCAGCAGGCCCAATTGACTGGGCTATTTTAACTTTTATATCTTTTTATCTTTTAAATAATTTAAAAAAAAACAAACTAAAAGACAAAAAAATTAGAAACTAAAAATTCAAAGGACAAATAGAGATGCTGGTCAAAATTGATAATGGTTGACAATGTTTTATTTATTAGGTTATTTGTAAAATACTGTCCAATTTTAGTAAAGAAAAAGTAAGTAAAGTTGTCTCCCTTTAGTCGAGGGTGACCCGAAGGCTCCCTTTTCGATAGCTACTACACCAAGGTGTAAGGGAGGGTGCTACTCCTTTCCCTGGATTGCTCCACTTTACCCTTGATTCTTCGATTCTTATGCATATTTACCAACCCCTCCACTCAGGCAGGATATGACACACAGTCAATTTTTAAGCAGAGTTTAACAGGTTTGAATTCAGAGTTTTCCTTCTCCTAGACTAGTTGCCTCACCAAGGCTGAAGAGCCTAGTCTGCCCTACTATTTACGCATAGCTGGAGGGAGAATAATTGAATTCATACCTTTCCCAAGGGTATTAGTGCTATCTGAAAATGCAATCAGTCTCGTCCAGGATTTGAACTCGTGTCGCCGTGCTCATTTCCTACGACGATAACCATTACACCACGGGCACCTCCGCACCTTTACCCTTGATTCGATTCTTATAATGCTGAGTGTTAAGCAAGGTAACATCAAGTACCATTTTTTGAGTCTTTGGTATGACTCGATCTGAGATTGAACCCAGGTCTCCCAGGCCATTGGCGAACACTCTAACCATTATGCCAATGTCTGGTCACACAATTTTAGTATAAATTGCTTAAATTCTGTTTTAACATTATTTTGAGAGTACTCTTATAAAAAAAAGAAGTCCGATTCCTAACGATTAAAATGTACTTTTTGTTAATTTTTTATCATTTTCAGAATTTGATTTGGCTGCTTGGCCACATGTTGCCAGGATGACACTGGAAAAGCTCATTGACTTGAAATATGCGACTACCTCATCAATCATATTCTCTTGATCTCTCACCTACTGAAATCCATTTTTTCTCCAAGCATCTGGACACTTATGAACCCGCACCAAAAAAACCCCACACAAACAAAAAAAAAAAAACAAATAAATAATCCATTTCAAAGGAGAAGTGGAAAGTGCATTTAGAGATTTCTTGGTATCAAAACATTTAGAGTTTTATTGTAAAGACATAAAAAACCATTGATAATCAATGGAAGAAATACATAGATATTTAGGGATCATATTTTTTATTGCCAAAAACTGTTTAAATTCATTAATTTAGAAATAGAAGTTGGCGACCGTAGTTGAGGGCAACCCGAAGGCTCCCTTTTCAATAGCTACCACACCGCAGTGTAGGGGAAGGCACTACTCCATTCCCTGGATTGCTCCACTTTACCTTTGATCCTTACCTTATAATGTTGAGTGTTAAACAAACCGGCATCAAGTACCATTTTTTGAGTCTTTGGTATAACTCGACCAGGGATTGAACCCTCTACTCATAAGCCCAATAAAAGTGTTTTAAAATCAAACATTTTCTGAATAACCAAAAGAAAATAACTCAAAACTTTCTACTGGTTTACTCAAATAATTTAGAAGATGGAACATCATAAAGTATGTTTGAAAAAAGACCCCCCTCAAAAAAAGCCCTATATAATAATGATCTGATTTATGTATGTTACTGTTACATAGTAAAAATGGTACATCTTAGATTTATATTAGAGCAATGTACTTAAAATAGTTAAACCTATAGAAAAAGCCATTTTTAATGTTATTTGCAACTTAATCAATAATAACTTTATATATTTAAATTCTAAATAACTCTCGACATTGGTCGTTAGGAATAAGCAATAGTTTTGAAGAATAAGCAATGTCTTGTAAGGAGGAGGTGCCCGTGGTATAATGGTTATCATCGTAGGAAATGGACATGGCGACACGAGTTCAAATCCTCGACGAAACTGATTGCATTTCTCATAGCACTAATACCTTGGGAAAGGTATGAATCCAATTATTCTCCCACCAGCTATGGGTAAATAGTAGGGCAGACTGGTTTCTTCAGCCTTGGTGAGGCAACTAGTCTAGGAAAAGGAAAACTATGAATTCAAACCTGTTAAATTCCGCTTAAAAATTGACTGTGTCATATCTTACCCGAGCGGAGGGGTTGGGTAAATATGATAAGCAATGTCCTGGAAGGAAGATCTATGTCAATAGATTGTGAACTTAAATATATAGATACATATCACCTTGTTGGCAGGATTTAGAATATGCCAACTGCATCCTTTGCAGTCAGGTAAAGCCCCTTCACCCCACTGAAAAAAAAAAAAAAAATTTATTCTGAGTATTAAACTAAACTGCATCTGATGGTGAGGCTCCAGTTCTTGAGCTCTGAGGGCATGTAGAGGCAGCTCTTCACTATCATTACTCCCAGGTTCATTTTGACCCGGAGTGGTAGTACTATTTGATCTATGGATCAAATTTTTTTTTTTTTTTTTTTTTGATGGCATAACAATATTTATGGGTTATCTAATGCCAAAACTATCCTTGGAAAAAACAGGAGTAGTACTACTTAACCTATAGTTGGGAAGGGGAAGTTTGTTGTGGACCAGTAAAGGCTCCGGAAGAATAACACAACTCGGGTTTGCATGGAACAAAGTATATTAACGAAGTATAATGCAACATATGTACAAAGTGTTAGAAGTCAGTCCGACTGCCAAGTGTTAGGCGGGAATAAGTACAGAGCCCAGCATTAATAGTCATGGAAGAGTTCATTACCAACCGCAGGTTCATGCCTTTCCCAAGATTATTAGTGCTATGTGAAATGCGATCAGTCTTGTCCGGGATTTTAACTTGTGTCATCGTGTCCATTTCCTACAACGTTTCTTAATTATCATACCTAATATCACTCTTATGATTTAGAAAAAAATATATCTAAAGACTCCAGTGTTAAAACTTAATACTTGTAACGACGTAAAATGTTGACATCTTTGTTACATTGATAACTCCTTTTCCCTCTCAATACCAAGTTTAAATGCCGAAACTTCTCATAACCTACACATCAATAACCAAGGCTGGCCTTAAGCCAATCGGATCAATTACTCTCAACTGGGCCCCAAGCCTAAAAGGCACTAACACTACAGTGTAATCTACTCACAGGTCACTGAGTACACACAACACATTGCAATATATATGTTCCAGTTGGGTCTTGCACCTCCTAAAACTGGCTCTGGCCAAAATTGGTTTATTGGTTTGGCTGTTTAATGGCATATCAACCATTGTAGGTTATTTAATGCCAAAGCCATCCTTCAAAAAGAACAGTAATGGCACTATTCAACCCATAGCTGGGAGGATAAGGAAGTTCATGCCTTTCCAAAGGGTATTTGTCTGAAAGAGAATGTAATAGCGCGACTCGTGTTCAAATTTGCTTACTACAATTCCATAGTCCAGCGCTTTGATATTACACCACAAGAACACCCCTTCTGGCCAAAAGTTACAGCTGACACCAAATAAAAAGTGCATATGTTCATGTTTTTGTGTCATAAATGAAGTTAAAATACCAGAAGAAAATTTGTTTGTTAAACTGGGCATGTCTGTGTGTGGATGGGTGGGTGATTGTATGTGCATATGTATGCCTGTCCTTGTGAGGCCGAATGAATATATGTGCATATTAATCAGAGATTTGTAAGATGTACTCAGGCAGGGTTTAGTATGTCTCTTAACCAGGGCCAACCTTAACCCAATTGGACTAATTACTCCTAAGAGGGCCCAACACTAGAGTGTAATTTAATCTTAACTTGTCAACTATATATAACATATTTTATCATATGTTCCCAATAGGGCTCTGCACCTACTACGGTCAGCCTTGACCATGTATAGGATGAAAATTAAAATATAAAGAATTCTATTCAATAAATACAGATATAAATTAATAGACTAAAAATTCTTTAAATACCTGTACCAGATATAAGGCAAGCCTTAAGACAACTTGGCCCTCTGCCAGAGTGTAATCTAATCTTGGCACAACACATTTCAGCATATATGTTCCAAATTAAACACAGCACTTAAGACTGGTCCTGCTTATAACCTCTGACATATTTGGTTGGTTGACAGGGTTTTATAGCATATCAACCTTTGTAGGTTATTTAATGCCAAATCCATTTTTATATAAATAGTCAGTTCTATTTCAAACAATTCAGTTTAGCATGAGTACACAGTTTAATTGTCAAAAACATTCATATTTCGAGCTATTCAATTTATTCAAACAGTTTTAATTCAGATAATTCAGCTTAGTATAAGCACAAAAGTTCTATATTAAACAATTCAGTTTAGTGTTAGTACAGTTTCAATGTCAAAAACAGTTCCATTTCAAACAATTCAGTTTAGTATAAGCATGCAGTTTAAATTTAAGTACACAGTTTGATTGTCAAAAACATTTCTATTTCAAGCTATTCAGTTTAGTAAAACAGTTCTAATTCAAACAATTCAGTTTAGCATAAGTATGCAATTTCTATTTAACCCATAGAGAGGACCCAATCAGGTGCTACCATTTAGGGCCAGAGTGGACCTGGGAGTAATGGCAATGAAGGGGTGCTCCGCATTCCCCAAAGCTTGAGCATCACAGGAACCTCACTATCAGATTGTTAGGTGTCATATCCAGAACTCTCATTGGGAGGGGGGGTCTTACCCCTCTTCAGAGGTGCAGTTGGCATATTCTACAGCCCCAGCCATAATCTGACTAATTTCTTTGATTGGTTAATAGACTATATCTAAATATAATCATAGATGTAAAGAAGGGATGAGACCGAAGTATGAAAATTTATAGTGAGAGAAGGAAAAATAATGTTGTGTTGTATAATGAATTACTTATTATAGAGGAAAACAATCAATGATATATTTGAATATAAAAATACCTGATGTTTCCATAATAACCAATTTCTTTTTAAACAATGAGAGCAAACCTCTCATATACATCAAAAGGTTTCTATTCAGTTTCAAAATTGACAGGAATTAAACCAAAAAAATTAATATTAATAAAACAAATACAAAACCAAGAGAAAACTTATTTCAATATTTATATTATTGCTTTATCAATAGCATTGAATTGGTCTACTTTATCTTTTTTTCAATAGAGGAATTATATATTATAGATAAATGACCAGAAAATTTTCTGGTCCAGCTTATTCAATTCATAATATTGTAATGTTCATATATTATTGTTATATTATAATTGTTTGGTCCATTTGAAGCTGTATGAATACGTTAAAATTGTTATTCTCTAAATTCCTATTTTTTTTACTATCATAATTTTATTATCTATGTATATTTTTTATCTGATGATTGTGAACATCACATGAAATTTTAAGTAATGGACTTCTTAATTGGAATCATTTTTGAGATGAGGCTTCTTAATCTGAGAATAAATTTTTATCTATTGCGGACTTTTTGTCCTCATCTTGGTGGAAGAAACAACACAAAAAAACTACCAAGATGAGGACAAAAAGTCCACAATAAATTAAAAATTAATTCTCAGATAATGGACTTCTTGTTCGTAATTTGATATATTTCTCAGTTGTATACCTGTCCTTTGTAGTGACATTGAGCACTTTTTGCAAACTTTTCTCATTTACTATATATAAGTAAATGAGAAAAGTAATATCTGTCCTCTTCAATTATACCATTACACTATGGGGACCATGGTTAAAGCACTGGACTGTGGAATTGTAGTACGCAAGTTCGAACTCCAGTCGGACTATTACTTTCATTTTAGGACAAACACCCTTGGGAAAGGTATGAAACCCCTTATCTTCCCATCTATGGGTTAAATTATTCCATTACTGTCCTTCTAAAAGGATGGATTTACTATTAAATAACAAACAAATAATCTTGAATTTTTTATATATATATATATATATATATATATATATATATATATATATATATATATATATATATATATATATATATATATAAAATGCAAAAAGTAATATCTGTCCTCTTCAATTATGTATATAATTGAAGAGGACAGAAATTACTTTTTGATCCTAGACTGACAGGAACTATACTACTAATAAACATACTTTTTTTTGAATGCTTAAAAATACTAAATTTTTTAAAAGCAGTTGGATATTAAGACCTATTAAAAAAATTAGATAAGATATGAGGAAAAAATATTCATATGAACCAAAAAATAATTTTAATAATTATTGGAAAAATATCTATATCACAATTTATTACATACTTGCTGAAAACCTCTTTACAGGTAGTAATTTACTAAGCTTCTTGCTTAGATGTGGTACAAAGCCGTATTAATGGGGTACCCAATGAGACTCAAACTCACTCATGAAGGGTTGCTAACCATTACACCACCCGATGCACCCACACTCCTTACAGGTAGAATTTTAAGCTAGTAACACTGAATTAATGTTTCTGTGAGGACTGATAAATACAAATGTTTATGGGCCCCCTGGTGGCCAGTGTGTGTACTACAAATGGAAATACAATTTCTAAGCTGTTATTGGGGGAGAGGAAGTCGCGGAAAATGTTAATTTTGGTTTCGGAGATATTCAGTTAAATGTCTTTATTACATGGTTGAACAAATGACTAGTCATTTTGACAATAGCAAGTAACAGCACAAAATGAAAATAATGGATTGAGGATAAGCTCTGGGTGAGACTTGAACTGAACTCTACTTTTGCCTTGAGAAAAGATCTGCTGAATCAAATCAGATGCTTTACTAATTAAGCTACAAGAACCAGTTATTTAAACATTAACACTACTAACATTTGTGTTTAAAAACAAACATTGTACAAAAGAAAAAAAGCAAAGCATGAGTTACAGGTTTCAATTTAAGCTTCCATAAATCAGTGATCCTCATAAGATTAGCTGGTAAATCTGCTAGGCTTTTTTGAGATGAAAAGGAAAGCGAGTCTCACTTAATATTGTCTAACTTGTGCTATGTCCTAAGTATGACATTAAACTGCATCTATTGTTGAGGATCCATTTCTGAAGTTCTGGGAGTGTAGAGTACCCCTTTGTTACCATTACTCCCAAGTTCACTCTAACCTTGAGTGGTAGTACCCGTTTGAGAGGGGAGGGTTTACCTCTGTGTAGGAAGCACACTTAGCATAGCAATAATTTTAGAAAATGAAATCAGTGACCAGAGTTCAAATCCTGGACAAGTTTGCTTTCATTTTACTTGGGGCTAATGCCTTTAGGTAAGGCATGACTATCTCTTTTTTCTCTCTCTCTCTCTCCAGCTAGGAGTAAATAGTAGGGCAGACTGGTTTCTTAAGCCTTGATAAGGCAACCAATCTAGAAGGCAAACTTATTTCAAAAAGGACTGACACTAAGAAAAATATTAAAAAACAAATTCTATGTCACACCCTTCTCATTGTGGAGAGGTCGGGTAAGTATATACTTCTCTGCAAGGGATATAGTCAGCCCTACTGACTGGGGAGATGATGACACGTGAATTTTAATAAAAATAAGCTAACTAAAAAGTAAAAGAAAAGAAAAAAAGGAAAAATTAATAAGTGCTTTTTATTATGTATCACAATTAAAAAAATTTTTTTTTTCCCAAAATGGTGGTGATTACTTATTTCTAGTTCATCAAGCCAAACGATTCAGTTCAATGGAACACTTGTTGATAATATTCCTATTTTATATCATCTAATCTAGAAATGCATCAGCTGTTGACAGGATGGTAAAAAAAAGATGGAGGTTAAGTATCACAAAGGTTGCTTCCTTTTTTTTTCCCTCAATTCCTCCATAAAGACATAACAGAAACACAAAATGTGCACAGATGGCAACAATATCAATAAAAAAGAACAATACTGTTTCCACCCACATTTATTTTTATCATGCATACATTTTCTTAGAGTGGATCAAAAGTATTTTACTGTCCTGTTTAGATTTAGAATATACCAACTGTATCTCCCAGCAGAGGAGTAAGACTTCCCACACACACAAAGGGGGGGGGGGGTCCTTGGTACAATACTAATCTGCGTCCAATGATGATTTTTTGTTTTACGGCATATCAACCTCAAGTAAAGTAAAAAGTAAGTATAGTTGGCGACCATAGTCGAGGGTAACCTGAAGGCTCCCTTTTCGATAGCTACTACACCAAGGTGTAGGGGAGGGCGCTACTCCTTCCCTGGATTGCTCTACTTTACCCTTGATCTGTACCTTATAATGCTGAGTGTTAAGCAAGGAGGCATCAAGTACCATTTTTTGAGTCTTTGGTATGACTCGACCTGGGATTGAACCCAGGTCTCCCGGGCGATTGGCGAACACTAACCCCTAGGCCAATCTCCGGTTTTCAAAGGGTCATTTAATGCCAAGTTTTTGAAATAAATTGGTAATGGTGTTTGATTTTTTTTTTTTTTTTTTTTTTTTTAATATTTTTTTTTGACATCTTTTTTGTGGAATATATTTTTTTTTTTTTTTTTTTTTTTTTCAAATGTATACATAAATATATTTTTTTAAATACATTTTTGAAAAATATATTTTTGTTTAAACATTTTTTTATAAGTATTTTTTTAACATATTTTTGTAGAAAATTAAAAATTTTTGTTGTAGATGTAAACTTCTTTTATGTATCCGAGTAATTTTTTTGGATTTATTTGGTAGAAAATTTGTTTTAAGTTTGTTGTTTGGTAATATTTTGCATCCAATGATGAGGTTCCAGTTCTTGAAATTTGCGGAGTGTGGAGCATCCCTTCATTATCATTACTCCCAGAACAACTCTGACTTGAAGTGGCAGTACCTGTTAAGGTACCACCTATGGGTCAAATAGATCTGTTTAAAAAAAATAGTTTGTATTTGACAGTATAACACCATGGGTTCAGAGACTTTAGCAGATTGAAGGTGAAATCCTCCCACCGTGTTTGGCAAGAGGCGACACTGTCACAATAGGACCGTGTGCAATTAAGAACGCTCAAGAAAAAAACTACACACACAAAAAAAAAAAAAAAAAAAAAAGTAAATATGAATGTACAATGAATACAATTCTCTAACCTCTAGGTATAAAACAACTTTATAAAGGTTGACATGCCATTAAAATCAATCAATAATATACATATCTAACGACTATGATACTCTTATATTATTAAGAAAATTATCATACGAGACAAAACAAGAACCCAGTGTACTCACAGGTTATCAGTTTTCTATCGATAAAATAGGATTAAAAAAAATGTACTGCCTACTATAAAGAAAAAAAGAACTTTTTTTTTTTTTATCAGCCATAGATATATATTATATATATATATATATATATATATATATATATATATATATATTTATCATTCATAATGATAAAACTGCTTAAAGATTTTTGTAACCATTTCGCTCATTATTTAACCACATACTGAGAGAATTTATAACTAATTGCCAAATAAATAAGGGAAAGTACTCTATAATTAGAATAATAGTTATTTCCCTTGAAAAATAATAATAGACAAGGTAAGTGTGAACAAAGAACTCGGACTATTAGTTCTACAATATAATTTGGATTGTGAATTACTTTATTTTCTAAAAGTAATTTAAATGTGAATGTGCAAACAAAAATCTCCCTATGATGTAGTGTAAAAGTAATATAAAAAAAATTCGGGACATTGGCCCAGCGGTTAGAGTGTTCGCCAATGGCCCGGGAGACCTGGGTTCAATCCCAGGTCGAGTCATACCAAAGACTTTAAAAATGGAACTTGATACCACCTTGCTTAACATTCAGCATTATAAGGTACGGTTCAAGGGTAAAGTGGAGCAATCCAGGGAATGGAGTAGCGCCCTCCCCTACACCTTGGTGTAGTAGCTATCGAAAAGGGAGCCTTCGGGTCACCCTCGACTATGGTCACTAACTTTACTTTACTTACTGTATTGTGTAGAAAAATTGATAACAAGTTAATCCAAGTGGAAGGAGGGATTATTGAGAGGTCGACACTATAGCGTTTCGGTTCTACTGAACCATCATCAGAACCATGAGGGATGATATTAGCGATTTTTAAGTCAACGATGGATGTTTAAAAATGCAAAATACAGAAACTAGGGGAAAATTTGTATAATAAGAAAAAGTTGGCCATTTAATTGATGAACCAAAACACTTCTTTATAAAAATATCTCTCACACTTTATTCTCGAAAGGGTTGATGTTTCTGTGGTGTGTGAGAGATGGGTGGAGAGACATATACTAAGAGAGAGGACTTCTTCTTCCCATATCTTCTTCCAGGAGCCAGTGGGTGCCAACCTCTGCACTCTATCCAAATCTGACCATGTGGTTCTCATCATGCGGTCTTCTTCCGGTTACACACCTGTTCGACCTAAGTGACCTGACGCGCTGTCAAATTCCTGTTTACTAATCAAAATGTGACAGGGTCACTAGGAAAGAACCGAAAATCCATGTCATATGTTATATAACATTAGAAGAAAAGTGATTCTTTATAAAAGAATTGTTAGTTTATTTATCAGTGATACTTTAAATTCTTGCCCGTGGTGTAATGGTTATCATCATAGGAAATGGACAAGGCGATACAAGTTCAAATCCTGGACGAGACTGATTGCATTTCACATAGCATTAATACCCTTGGGAAAGGTATGAATCCAATTATTCTCCCTCCGGCTATGGGTAAATAGTAGGGCAGACTACGTTCTTCAGCCTTGGTGTGGCAACTAGTCTAGGAGGAGGAAAACTGAATTCAAACCTGTTAAACTCTGCTTGTGTCATATCCTGTCCGAGCGGAGGGGTTGGTAAAAATGAATACTTAAAATTCTTGCTTTTTAATATTTTTTTTATTTGCCTCATGTATTGTTACATTTTATATTCTTCATTCTTAAGAATTTCTATTTTTCTAATTAGAATTCTTATTTCTTGTCCAGAATTTCCTGCAGATGAAATATCTGTAATAATGTACAAAACATAACAGAATGTAATATTACATCTACCATTCAGATAAGAGTAAATTTCTGACAGATTTCATTTTTCTTTAATGAGAACACTGTTCTACCTAAAGATAATCCACTTCTACCATTTCTGATAAACAGCATGGATATAGGATGCTCAGAAAATTCAAGCACAAAAAAGTTGGTTAGGGAAATGACATCTAAGTGGCATAATTGTTATTATTTGAAATTTTAGTTGATCGTTGGTGTTTTATGGCATATCAACCTTTGTAGGTTATTTAATGCCAAATCTATTTTTATGCAAATAGTCAGCTCTATTTCAAATAATTCAGTTTAGCACAAGTACACAGTTTAATTGTCAAAAACATTTCTATTTTAAGCTATTCAGTTTATTCAAACAGAGCTAATTCAGTTTAGTATAAGTACAGATTTTGTTTACACACAGTTAAATGTCCAAGTTCTATATTAAACAATTTATTTTAGTGTAAATACAGTTTCAATGTCAAAAACAGTTCCATTTCAAACAATTCAGCTTACCATAATCCCGCTGTTTAAATGTAAGTACAGTTTAATTGTCAAAAACATTTCTATTTCAAGCTATTCAGTTTAGTAAAACAGTTCTAATTCAAACAATTCAGTTTAGCATTTGTATGCAATATCTATTTAACCCATAGATAGGGTCCTATCAGGCGCTACCATTCCGGGCCAGAGTGGACCTGGGAGTAATGGTAATGAAGACGTGCTCTACATTCCTAAGTTCCAGCATCACTGGAACCTCACCATCCGATTGTTTAGTGTCATATCCAGGACATTTGTTGGGAGGGGGGGGAGTCTTACCCCTCTGCAAAGGTGCAGTTGGCATATTCTACAGCCCCAGCCAACTGGGCAAAAATTCTAGTTGAGTCTGTTTATGCTTACTTCATAAAATACTTTTGAGAAAGGCATGAATCTATCTCTTTCCTTAGCTAAAAAGTACAATTACACCAGGTTAGGGTGGACCTGAGAATAATGGCAAGGAAGAGGTATTCCACACTCCCCAGATCTCCAGAACTGAAGCCTCACCATCAGATACAGTCTATTGTCATACTCAGAACACTATTCTCCCAAAAGGTAAATAATCCACGGTTACCATTTCTGATTGCCTGTTGATTTATGAGATACAGTTAAACAGCATGAATATAAGAAGCTCAGAAAATTCGGTCACAAAAAGTTTGATCAATTTAGGTGGCATAATGATTACCATTTTGGTAAATGAAATTTGCAAGCATTTTGAATTCTAACAAAGTCTATGTTTATTTTACACAATTGTTTTTTGGGAAAGACATGGATCCTTAAGCTAGGGTAAAGAAAAAAAAAATTAATGAAAAAGAAAAAAAAATCATCTTCAACTTGCTATAATTCACCAACCTGCTATATATAAGATATTAATCAATCCAGTAAATCCGGAGTAGGGAATAATTCCAATCAGGACAAATAAAATATTCAAAAGTACAATATTAAGTTTTTAAAATCCTGGTAAAGAGCTCAATGTAAATAAAATCCACAGAGCAAATAATTTTCTCTTAAAAAAAAAAAAAAAAAAAAAAAATGGTCACATTAAGCTTATAAATTTATTTCCATCTTGTTAAAAACATCAATGCTCTAAAAAAAAAAAATAAAAATAAAAAAAATAAGGGTACTTTTTCAGATTAAACAAGAAATGGATTAAAATAAATTTTTTTTACATTCACAGCCAGACTAAAAGAAAAAATAAAACAAAACGAAAAACAAAAAACAAAAAAACAACTTATTTCTCTTATATAATAAAGCAAGCCTAAACCTTCAAGTAAAAATAAGTATCAAATTATTATGGCATTTAAAACAACATCTGGTTTCATCATACTTCAAATTTAACAGAGGAAAAATTTACACTGACAATAATATATGTCAAAAATTCAAACACTTATAAAAAAATTATTCAGACATATCTAATTTTAGTATATCAATTTTTATCATTAAAATGAACTAAAAAATCTAAAACAAATGTTAATCATGGTATCCATCCCCATTACAATAATAGAGTAAAAATCACTAATATAAATTCAAATTCTAATTGAATTTTTGGAGTTAAATCCATACTTTTTAACTTCAACTTGAAGTTGAAAAATATGGATTTAACTGCAAAAATTCGATGGAAAATATTAAAAAGATCTACTACCTCTAGCTGCTTTGATAGATGTAATTTGTGTTTGGAAGAAAAGAGAAATTATGTTATACTTTGATTCTGTTAACCTATTAAATCAGAGATGTGATTTAATAGCTAGATGAAGGCATAAAAATAAATTTAGACTATTTTCAAAAATAAGTGAATAAAAAAAATAAACAAAAATGAATTACTATGATTTATTAAATTGGTAAATGAATTAGAATTTGAATTTATATTAGTGATTTTTACTCAATTTTTGTAATTTGGAAGGGAGTTACAATAATTAATATTAATTTTAGATTTTTTAGTTCATTTTAATGATAAAAATTGATAAACTAAAATTTAAAATTGATGTACTAAAATCAGATATGTCTGAATAATCTTTTTATAAATTATATAATTTTTGACGTATTATTGTAACTGTAAATTTTGCTTCAGTTAAATTTGAAGTATGATGAAACCGGATGTTGTTTTACATACCATAATAATTTGATATTATTAATAATTTTACATGCATTAATAATTAATGTTACTTGAAGGTTTATTATAGAGGAGAAATGATTTTTTTAGTCTGGTTGTAAATGTGAAAATTTTTTATTTTAATCCCTTTCTTGTTTGATCTGAAAAGTCCCCTTAATTTTTTTAGAGCATTGGTTTATATCAATACTTTTAACAGGACGGAAATAAATTTATTATCTTAATTTGACAGATTGTTGGTTTTTTCGAAGAGAGAGGAGAAAGAAAAAGAAAAAGAAAAAAAAAGAAAAAAAAAAAAAAATAATAATAATAATAATAATAATAATAATAATAATAATAATAATATATAAATATATATATATATATATATATATATATATATATATATATATATATATATATATATATATATATTTCCCCCCCCTTCGCTTCAAAAAACTAACAATCAGTCACATTGTGTATATGTGTGTTTTCCTCCAACAACTAAACTAGTCTTATGGAGGCTAGTTATAGATTTAATTTTTGGAACTTTTATATTCAAAAAAAAAAAAGTTTTAAATGCTGGTTATATTTTAACAGTTCTTTAAAAAATAAAATAAAAAGAAATAAAAAAAACTCATCTGGATAGTGACTGTATTTAATTTCTATATAATTTTTTTGTATATACCTCAAACATTTTCCCAGTGGGATATTCTGGACAAGTAATAAATTTTCTATATGATTTATTTCTGTAGAAATACAATATCAAAGAGTTCTGACTAAATGTATTGAGTCATATTACCTTAATTTCAATTCCCCCATTTTCCTTAGCATAAATATCAAGACATTAATGTTTGTGGCTTATTACAAAATCACTCAATGACAGAAAAGCAAATGGCCACCTCTTAGTATATGATTGCCAACTTTATAACTCAGATAAGTCTTTAGTATTTGCCTAGCATTTCTTAAAATTAAAATAAACAGGTTCCTTGCGATAAAGTTAACCAATATGTTGATCGGGGGGCAAGTTTGTGCATGCATTATATGTACAACAACCACACAAAATATACTTGTCCTCTTCTCTCAACTTATTTCCAAGTTCTCTGCAGAAAATTTTCCTGTTCCAAAATGACCACGACAATCACAGTATAAGGTACAAAGGAAAAATATTTTTCTCTCAAAAATGATTGAGTTTAACAGTATATCAACCAATTTAGAGTTATTTTATGCCTTGAGGTTAGGGAATCACAATCATATATACATTTTTTTTGTGTAGCTGTTAAGGTTTTTTGGTATATGGTCCTATCAAATACAAAATTAGCAAATAGATCTACCAGACTCCAACAGGTACTATGACTCCAAGTCAGAGTGGGCTTGGGAGTAATGGCAATGAAGAGGTATTCCACACTCCCCAGGTCTCTAGAACTGAAAACTCACCACCGGATGCAATCTAGTACCATACTCAGAACACTATTCTCCCAACAGGTAAATAATCCATTGTGACCAGTTCCGATTAAGTGTACCTTATAAAATAACTGGCAAACAGCAGAAATATAGAACAGAAATATAGATAATGATTGTTTAAGAAAATATATCATGGTGACATCTTCCAGGTAAATGTGTCAAGATAAGGTTTCTCAACTGAAGTAAGAGATTCCTGTAGGAGGGAAATTCAATGTTTCAGAGAGAAACTTAGACTGCAGGTTAGC
>CAUZXS010004131.1:0-160982 GCA_963585895.1 Sepioteuthis lessoniana
ATATATCAAATATATAGGGTTTGGTTTGGTTGGGTTGGTTTCATAGCATATCAACCATTGTAGTTTATTTAATGCCAAATCTTGTTTATACATATATATCAAATATATATGATATGTAAACATTTTGTAGATAACATTTTTTTAACAAGCATGAGTTTTTCTTTCTTTTTTTTTTGTACACAGTTAAATGGTTTCAAGTATTTCTCTTTATTACCAATCATTTGCCAGCACACAGCTAAATGGCTTCAAGTATTACTATATAACAGTCACAATTTAATATCAGTCAATTGCTTGTACCCATATTTTGTAAGCCATTTCATTCTTAAATGAGTTAAATCTTATTTATTTGCACACAAGTATTGCTATTGTTTCTCCACAGTTAAATGGTTTCAATTAATCCATTCAAAACTATTCCTTAATATGTGCAGTCAAATGGTTCCAAGTATTACTATGTAATACCAATAATTCAATTTAAATCACTTGTTAGCAGACAGTAAAGTGGTTACAAGTATTGCTATTTAACACTAATTATTTGATTCAACATTATTCATTCATTCACCAGCACACAGTCAAATGGTTCCAAATATTGTTACATAATACCAATAATTCAATTTAAATCACTTGTTAGCAGACAGTAAAGTGGTTACAAGTATTGCTATTTAACACTAATTATTTGATTCAACATTATTCATTCATTCACCAGCACACAGTCAAATGGTTCCAAATATTGTTACATAATACCAATAATTCAATTTAAATCACTTGTTAGCAGACAGTAAAGTGGTTACAAGTATTGCTATTTAACACTAATTATTTGATTCAACATTATTCATTCATTCACCAGCACACAGTCAAATGGTTCCAAATATTGTTACATAATACCAATAATTCAATTTAAATCACTTGTTAGCAGACAGTAAAGTGGTTACAAGTATTGCTATTTAACACTAATTATTTGATTCAACATTATTCATTCATTCACCAGCACACAGTCAAATGGTTCCAAATATTGTTACATAATACCAATAATTCAATTTAGGTACACAGGAAAAGAATTTCAAGTATTGCTCTTTAATATTAATAATTCAAGTCAACATTACCCATTTGTATACAGTTAAATGTTTCCAAGTATTGCTATGTATCACTAACAATTAGACATCAGTCATTTGTTTACACAGTTAAATCATCAAACAGTTCTATTTGACCCATAGATAGGACCCTATCAGGCGCTGCCCCTCAGGGCCAGAGTGGACCTGAGAGCAATGACAATGAAGGGGTACTCCACATTCCCCAAAGCTTCAAAACTGGAGCCTTGCCACCAGATTGTTTAATGTCATACCAGGACACTCATTATTACCCCACAGCAGAGATGCAGTCAGTGTATTCTACAGCCCCAGCTGACTTGGCTGATTATATCAAATCAATTCAATTTTAAAATCAAACTCCTACCAATTTTATTCTGCTGACTAAACCACTTCCAATTCCTTGTCAATTTTTTAATCAATGTCAGAAAAAGAATCTAATGAAATTAAAACTCAATTCTAAAATAAATTTCTTGAAAATTTCTTTTGAGTCATTGGCCCATCAGAGAGAATATTTTTATCAAAACTTTTTTTTTTGGTTTTGCACAAAAAGAAAAGAAAAAAAATCTAGCCCTATTATAAATATTTCTGTAGAAGGTAGTGTTCACAAAGAATATTAAGATAGATAAGAGTTGATCAATTGTTTTTATTGTATGTCAACCTTCCTAGGGTTATTTTATGTTTAGAGTTAGAGAATTGTATTCATATTTACATTTCTATACAGTTATTTCTTAAAAGTTTTTTTTTTTTTTTTTAATATGGTCTTATCAAATACAAAGTTTTTAAACAGAACTATTTGACCCATAGATGTGACCCTAGTAAGAACTCCCACTCTGGGAGAAATGGCAATGAAGGAGTATTACACATTCCTCAAACCTCCAGAACTGGGTCTTGACCATCAGATACAGTTAAGTGTCAGATTCAGAACACTTTTTTGTTTTTGGAGGGAGAGGTTCATATTCTTTTGCAGTGAATAGAGTTAGCATATTCTGAGCCTCACAGAGAAAGTGCAATAAGAGTTCAAGTCTTACTGAAAACTACTTCTTTATTCAGGCTTTGTGTTAAAAAAAAAGAGACAATTAATTAACATAGTGAGAGAAAAAAAGGATAAAGATGAATTGCATTCATGTAAATATACCCTTCATATATATCCTGTATCCACACAAATGTTTTATGTATAAAAAAAAGAGATATATATATATATATATATATATATATATATATATATATATATATATATATATATACACACACACAATCATCAAGTCACACTGACAACAGAATTTCTTGACTGTCTCACCATCCATCCCCATCATCCATTGCTCTTGGTAGGTCTTCTCGACTGCATCCTGTGACCACACAAAACTGATGTCTTTACTGGTCAGCTAACACTGGCACATCCATGCACAGGTGTCCATAAGAGAACTTCACTTATGAATTTGTCTTTGCATGTTCAGCAATACCCCGCATGTTTTGTTCATCTTACTGGAATGGTTTGTGAGATGGCAAAAGGTAGCCATACAACAGATGTTTTGTAGGGTCTTGGTTCTAGAATTAGTTCAAGACAGCATGTAGCATTCTTATGTAGCTTTTTTTTGTGTTCGGTTAGCTACCATGTGGTGCATCCATATAGGAGTATGGACACAGCTACAGTTTTGAAAAATCTCATTTTATTCTATGGGATAAATCAGACTACTCCATGATCAATAACCTGTCAATAGCAGACCACGCCTTTACTAAGCATATGTTGACATATCAGTAGATGAGATGTTACTACCAAACTGTGTGAACTAGCCCACTAATTTTAGAGACTTGCCAATTAAAATGGAGATGGATCCTTGTTTAAAATTAATGTACTGTTTTATTTGCATTCAAGTAGAGGCCAATGCCTCCCTCGGCTTGTTCTAGGTAATGCAGCAAGGATTCTGTTTGGGCTGTTTTATTTGTGAGAAGTACTAATTTTTGGTTGGTTGTTTTTTTTTTTTTTATGGCATATCAACCTTCACAGGTTATTTAATGCCAAATGCATTTTTATACAAATAGTTCTATTTCAAACAATTCAGTTTAGCATGAGTATACAGTTTGTCAAAGACATTTCTATTTCCAGCTATTCAGTGTAGTCAAACAGTTCTAATTCAAACAATTCAATTTAGTATAAGTATAGTTTGTGTACACAGTTAAATGTCAAAACAGTTCTATTTCAAACAATTGAGTCTAGCGTGGACCTGGGAGTGATAGTAATGAAGGGGTGCTCCACATTCCCCAAAGCTCCAGTTTAGTGTGATATCCAGGACACTCATTGGGTCTTACCCCTCTGCAGAGGTGCAGTCGATGTATTCTATGGCCCCAGCCGATTGGGCAATACACAGAGTTAAATGTAAAAATAGTTTTATTTCAGAATTCAGTTTAGCATAAGTATGCAGTTTCAATGTCAAAACATTTCTATTTTAAACAATTCAGTTTAGCATAAATACAAAAACAGTAAACTCTCAAAACCATGGTTTATTTCTATTTGACTCATAGATTGGACTCTTATCAAGTGCTACCACTTTGGGCCAAAGTGGACCTGGGAATGATGGTAATGAAGGGTACTCCACATTCCCTAAAGTTCCAGCATTACTGGAACCTCATCATCAAATTGTTTAGTGTCATATCCAGAACACACGTTTGGGGGGGGTCTTGCCCCTCTGCAGAGAAGTAGTCGGTGTATTCTACAGGCCCAGCCAACTGGGCAAAAGAAGAACTAGGTCATCTATGTACTCTGCATTCATAATAGTTTCTTGGGATATTGTCAGCTTCTTGCTTTTTTTTTTTTTTTTTTAATGTGAAACTATTTTCTTTTATTAGATCTATTGACACACTAAGCATATAGACTAGGCAGAGTATAAACAAAAAAAATTGCTAAAGTATATCCTTGCAAGACTCCAGTGACAATGTTGAAGAATGTGTTTTCATCAGGTAAGCAAACCATTGCTTTCATGTTTTTATAAACCATCATTATAGTGTTCACAGTTTCTTTGAGAAGACCATATGAAATAGTATTTGCTCTATTTTTCTTGTATGGAAACAAATGCTTTGGAGAAATCTACAAATGGTAGAGTTGTACCAAGATTCTTTGTTCATACTCCTTCAATGATTTAATGGATTGTCAGAATCTGAGAAGTTGTGGAGCAATTTCTTCAAAAGCCATTCTAATGTTTTGAGAATTTTCATGATTTTAGGTTAAACAAGATTGAGAAGCTGGGCATTATAAACCTGAGCATTTATAGCAGAAAGAGTTATTTATGCCTCTGTAGTTCTTTGTGATTCTGAGGCATGATCACTGAAATATAAAGTCCTGTTTGATTGCGACGTCATATCATCTGGAGTCCAACTTTCAAGAAGGCTGTGTATTAGATTTTTACGGTGGTCTTTTTAAATTTGTTATCAATATTTTCTTTTAAATATTGAATTTATTTATAAACAAAAAAAAAATACCTTATAGATGTGTTGTACCAAATTGTAAAGGGAATTATAAAAATGGTCCTAAGATTCATGTATTTTCTTTTCCTAAAGATAAAGAATTATCTGATGTTTGGAGTCAGACAATCAAGAGAATTTTTCACCTACTAAATTCAGCAGAGTGAGTAATTTTTTTTCTTTGTATTAAAAATAAGTAAATTCAATTGAAACTTTAAATGATTAAATTAATTTCATGTCTTCGTAATTCTCAACACAAAGTTAAATCTCGTGAGAAAGTTAAGATACATTTATCACTCGCATTGTTTTTAAAAGCTCAAACCTCATTAAAAAAAAAAAAAAAACTTTAAATAAATTTTCAATATATAAATTTATTCAGGAATATTTTTTTTTTATAGGCATAAAAAATAATTCTAATAATTCTAACAAATTTTTAGAATTATTTTATTTGTAAATAAAACTTTAATTGAATTTCATGTCTTTGTAATTTACAAAACATTAAAACAAAGTTTTGTTTTAAAAAGCTAAAAAATTCAATTGAAACTCTAAGGATTAAATTCTTATTCATATTTGTTTTATTTATTCATCATTTACTTGTAATCTGTTAGTTTATTTAATTATTGTTTGTTCCCTTATTCATAATTCAGTTGTTACTGTATTTGAGTAATAATCACTTACAAAATTCTAACTTTACAAAATAATCATTAAATTTGAAATAAAAACATGCAAATTAAAACAATGCGGATTATGATTTAAAAAGGAAAATGTTTTCAAATTTGTAACAAACAAAATGAACGAATTTTAGTCTTGAAAATTTACTGAAATGTAACTTGATGTTTAGCTTATTTACATAGCATTCAGCAACATTTTTTAGTACCAATTATTTTTTTTTTAAATAGATATCAAATAAAGTTCTGTATAAAATCCAACCCCATTTCTTTTTTAAATCTATTTTTTAAAAATTTTCATGAACTATTTTTTCTTAGAATAATACATTACATTATGATTAGTGACCTTGTGAACTACTTTTGTGACATCACATCACAATTGAACAGACGTTTATATTTTGGTGGTCACATTCTGAGGTCTTTCCTGTGGAAGGGAAGGATGCAACCTTTCATCTATTTCTCTCTTGTTTTGTTTATAGAAAGCATTGCATAGTCAGAGAAGTATGTTGTCAAATTTTCTTGGCTTCCTAACTACATGGGATATTTTGTCAAGGCCTGCTGCTTTTGTTTTTTTTTCAATGTTGCATAAAGTTCTTCCATAAACTGTCCTAGTTTGACGTCTAGTTGGTCATTAATGATTCTTTAGATGGGTTTATCAGAGATTCAAGAGGAATTCTAAGCAGATTCTTGAAATGTTCTTTCCACTAAAGAAGTCTTTCTTCTTGGCAGGCAGCTTTTAGTTTTGCTATGTGCTCTTCCTTCCACTTACTGGATTTACTGTCTGCCATGCTATTTGTGATTGTGTATTTTCTACTGAATTTGTATTTTTATCAATTTGGCCTTGAACATATTCTAATTATCATTTTTGGTATGTGTTAGTTCTTCCTGGGCTTAGGTTTATTGGGTTCTTTTTATTGAGTAATGATGCTTTTTTTTTCTTTCATAACTACTAGTGACTTCCATGAAATGCTACATTTGGCTCTTGGTTTGGTTGGTATGCAGGTTGCTGCTGCTTCCATGTAGGCAGGGATGAAGTTTTCATACTCATCATATTAAGCATGTCTTTCGGACATCTGAAGGTTATCAAAATTTTTTTTTTACAGCTACCATATATTTAATGCTTATATCTCTATTGGTAAGCGAGGACCAGTTGTAACAAGATTTTGACAGTTTATTATTCCTACACAGACTCAGGCATATCTTTGCTGTGATGATTCTGTAATTGGAAAATACCCCTTCAGAAGGGAGTGTTCCTCACAGTTCAGAGCACTATTTATCCACTTGTTTCTGAGTATAAATTCTAGCTGTGTATTACTGTTACTTGGGTAGGTATAGGTCCATAGTTTTCCTTCCCTTACACACACTTCATATATGTCTATCGCACACACATAAGGAAAAACTAAAAATAAATCTGACAGTATGAAAATGTATAGACAAAAAAAAAAAAAATCCTCTGTAGACCTTGTGTGTGTGTATATATATATATATATATATATATATATACATACACACACTTAAAATAAATAATAGGTCAAATCAATTTGTATGCCCTACTAGATTTCTCTCCAACTAAGATCTTGAAAGACTTAAAAGTCAACAATGTCCCAGATTTTTATATTCCACCGAATGGTCAAATATGAAATATACGAAGAAATGTCAAGTGGAAATAACAGACAGGAGTGGGATTCAACATCATTGTATACATATCTTTTAGAATAATTAAACTTCTCCAAGCAAATGCTAGACTCATACTATTCTTCCCTTTTTCAAACTAAAAAGCTTTGGATGAAGTAGTAAGCCTATCTTAAGTTCCCTACCAGAGAAAATGATGTCCTTTCAAGTTTTTAGAAAAGAAAAGCCTTAGTGACAGATAACTTAGAGCCTCAAATAATAAATACAATTACTTGATATCCAAAAGGTTTTCAATAGAACTTTCCAAACTTTTGGCATTACCAACATATTTTGCAAAAAAAAACTTTTGTGACAAATATTTTTTAACCATGAACATAACTGTGTGTGTGTGTGTATATAAGAGAAATTATACAACTAAAAATTTATTTAATCTTGTTTTCTTTAATTATCATCTACACATTAAGTACCACAACACACTTGATAAATCTCTTGATTAGGAAATTTGAACATATTCAAACAAAATATAATACTTTTATTAGTAACCTTTTTTATGATTGTTATATACATGCCCAGTGAAACAATTTCAAAGGAGCTAAGTAGAAAAAGTTTAGACATTTAGTGTAGCTCAAATAATAGCAAATGTTACATAACAGAATTTCTCATTACTCTAAAGTGAGATCATTGCAGGACTTACATATACAAGTTTTATTTAGGCAACAGTTTTTCTTCTAAGAAAATTTCCTTAAAAACCCAATAAGGTTTTAATTTTTTTATCTCACAAAGTTTGGTTCAATTTTGAATAAAGATTGTCTAAAATGCTCAAGCACTTTTCATCATTGGTAATTTACACACACACTGTGTGCTGGCAGCATAGATTTCCCTGACACACTCTCTCCAGCCATTCCAATCATCCATTGCTCTCAACAGATCCTCCAAACTAGATCTAGTGTCCACAGAAATCTGATATCAGTCCTTGCTGGTCGGCCAACACTAGCACATCAGTGTAGGGGATTCAGAGAAGAATATCAACAATTATGAGTTTGTCCTTGCTTCTCCATCACTGCCCCACATCTTGTTCATCTTACTTAGAAAAAACTAAATGTTAAGAGATATATTTTTGTTTCTGGTCAAGTTCCCAAAGCTTTTTGGTAACAATTCATGAAATAAGCAATTGTTAATACATTTTCTCTTAAATCAGCCAAGTGTTCTAATACTGGCCAATAGAGCAGGAAAAAACAAAAATCTTTTCTTACCTCTCATGTAAATCTCATGACTATATATTTCATGTATTTGTAAAAACAAAACCAGACAATCTTCAGATGATACATACAAGTAGAATGGATGACTATATAGCTAGATCTAAGATTGAATAGCATGAACACAGCTATAAGCACTGAGTGAAAGAAAATATATTTATCTCAGATGTAAACAAAAACCAGTATAAATAAGTCCACCTTTCCCAAAAAGGCCCCTTACCTAGATTGTCCTTACCATAGCAGTATATGAAAGGGAATACTCACTACATGTGAGCCTCTTGGTTTGATGATCACATACACAATAAACTTAGTCACTAAGTACCATTGACTATCAATGCTATTCAAATTTAGATCACTGAAATCATACATACACACTAAATCTGCCTTTTTTACTCCTAGACCAATTCTCCAAGACAATTCTTAACGTAAGCAGGTATTTCTTTAAAAATAAAAACTTCTGAAAATATTGAAATATATATAGTCAACTCCTTATAATAAGCATTCATGTTACAAAAACTTACCCCACACACAGTCTGAATTTGTCAAACACCTTTTTGTTATTGTCATTCCAAAGTCTGACAGAGTGACAATTCTTTAAGCAGGATCTGTAGGGGACAGTTAATTATTAGTTTATTATATACAATCAACTAAAATTCAATAATTATCACCTGATTATAGTCCTTTTTTCCTTCTTTGTTAACATTCCTAATGAAGAACTTTTTTTAATAAATAATTATTCAATTTTATACTGCTATCCTAATTATACGAGTTAGAATGGTGTGACAATTCTTAATATGAACACTTTGGGGGACAGCTATTTAAAATGGCCCAATTTTTACTTAGAGATCTTATATAAGTTTTAATTAAAATTTATTAATCTATGGTCTATTTACTAAACATTAAGTCTTTTATACATGCTATAAAGAAAAAAATTTTTTTCAAAGATTTGCTTAGAATCTCCTTAAATTATAGGATTTTCTATCTTCGACATTTGACACAAAAGTATTAAAATCATTAAAATTAATGATCATATACTGCCAGTAACATTTACCTTAATTTCTGCCCACTGACACCTTTTCCACTTGAATTTTATTGAATAAAGAAAAAAATTCAGTCTGAACCTCAGACAAGAATTATTATTTACTAGTGTTCTTATTTTGATTATTATTATCATAATAATGCCAATTCATCCATTGTGTCTTCCACTGTCACAATCTGTAAGCTTTTAGGAATTTCAGAACCCTTAAGTTTGCTTTTTATTCCACAGTCCATTTCATATCAGTTAAAACTTCAGAGATAATTTGTCTAAGATATTGCTTGTTCTTCTTCTACTGACCTAGAGTACAAGTTCCACCACTACCATTTTATATACTTCATGTCCCAGAGACTGAATTCACAACCACAGGGAAGTAGATACACTCTAATTGATGGTTATATCTATTAGGCCATTGTCCTATATGTATTTACCTAATCCCGATGCCATAAGTAGGATGCAACACAAGGTCAGTTTTAAAGCAGAGTACAACTGGTTTGAATTTTTCTTAACTAGTTGTATAACCAAAGCTAAATAACCCAGTCTGTCCTATTTATCCATAACTGGGGCAAGCAGAAGGGAGGGGGGGTATGGCATATCAACCGTTGTAAGTTAATGCCAAATTCTCAATACATATTTATTAAATATGTATGATTTGTAAACATTTGGTTAAGCTCATTTTTTTTAACACCGTTAAATGGTTTCATTCAAGTATTGCGATGTAACAGTAACAATTTAACGTCAGACATTTGTTTACACACATTTAAATGATATGCAAGGGATCAATTTGCTGGTAATGAGTTAGAACTAATTTGTTTTCATACAAGTATTGCTATCATTTCTACACAGTTAAATTGTTTTAATTGCTATTTAACACAATTCTATTTACTATTTATCATTCATTTGCACACAGTTAAATGGTTCCAGGTATTGTTATGTATCACCAACAATTCGATTAAACAGTCATTTGTTTACACACAGTTAAATGATCAAACTGTTCTATTTCAATCAATTCAATTTAGCATAAGTCATTTGTTTGCACACAGTTTATATGTCAAACAGAGGACCCTATCAAGTGCTACCATTCCAGGTCATAGTGGACCTGAAAGCAATGGCAATGAAGGGGTATTCCACATTCTCCAAAGCTTCAGGACTGGAGCCGTACCCTTAGATTAACATCATATCTTACCCATGTGCAGAAATGCAATCGGTGTATTCTACAACGCCGACTGACTGGGCAGAGAAAAGTGAGAGACTCATGCCTTTCCAGAAGTGAAATACAAACAGCATTACCCAGAATATGCACTTAGGTTACTAATTTAATTTCTTATAATAACTGTTACACTAGGTGAACCATCCTGCGTCCTGTAGTGATGGTGACTTGTAATATTTACCCATATAAGATAGTCATTAAAAATGAAGGACAAAGTTTAGGATAATTATACATAAAACTTTTTAATTTTAAGTCATTTTATTAGTTTTTATTATTTACAGTGGGTTTCTTATTTTCCAGATGTGGAGGAAATTAGTGACCAAAATTTAAGAAATGTTCTAAGCTTTTTATTTATTTTATGCCTTGTAATTGTAGAGATTAAATCAATCCCCTCTTAGCAGGTTAACACCTGGCCATAACAGAAAGGGTGATCTAAGTACATATAAGGAAGGAGAGATAAATAACAAATTTTACTATAAATATTTTAAGACAGAAAGTAAAAGCAAAATTCAAGGTTTTAAAAGAAATATCAAAAATAATTTCCGTTTTTATCATTTTGAGTATTCAGACTATTGTCTTCATCTTTATTGTTATATTCACAATGTCTTGACCAATGAGTGTTTCAGCCTTCTTCGGGTGATTTTATCAAACTCTGGAGCCTACACAAAACTTCAAATCGAACTCTTTATTTAATCCAGGAGTGGGGAGGGGACATGTGACGTAATGGATACAGGTGTTCAGTTAATGAACTTTTAAGTGAAATCATCTGGAGGTTGCAGGTTCAATCCTGAATACAGTTAAAAATAACAAGGAATACTTACCATAATTTAACACTTGTACTCAGTCATAGTTAATGAAATTAGAACAATCTACCTTTTACCCTTTCTCTAGAGATAAACCTAGTTGAGGGTAAGAGAAATTACAAAGTTTCAGGAAAATATTTGTCACAAAGTTTGTTCTGTTGCTTTCTATAGAAAGATAGTTGGCAGGATGTATTTTTTGAGACCCCTGAATTAAATCATGGTTAAAGCATCCAAATAATTTTCCATCTCTTTTTTTGTTAAGGTTAAATTTATTAAGTAAAAAAGACTTCACTCACCTTTCAGAAAATTCATATTTATAGATCTTTTAAAACATACACAAACCCCAACACTTTTGTGGTAAATCAATACCTCAAATTATAGCTGTCAATGTTTTGTATGAGAGCCAAGCAGAGAAACTTTTTGTACTAGGTGAAAATATCTATATTCAAACACGTATCCAATTCAACTGATTGTCTGTTGTGATTCTAACAAGGGGAGATAACTTTTCTTCAGAAAGAAAAATTTGTAAATCCATATAGTTTCTCAACCAGTGGTCCATGTCACGTTATGGGAGTCACAAGAAATAAATAGCATATTGAGAAACCACACAAGCAGCTACAATTCATGTATTTTAAAATCAATGTAAATAGTGAAATATTTTTTCTAACAATGACAAAATAGTGAAGGGCACATTAGTCAAGAGACGACAGCTTAAAAAAAGAAAAAAAAAAAAGTGGAGAAAACAACTGATAGTGATGTTTTCTGTTCATTCCTTATTCTTAATTCTATTTCTGCAAGGAAGAGAGTGTAGTATCTGTTCACTTTGCCTAGGATCAAAATGCACTATTTGTACCAGTAAAATTTAAATATATTCTCTTCACTGGTCCTGTAACCTGGTTTTGCGTTAGGAACCCTACTTATGTAGCCTGCCTTGAGCAGGAATAGCCTAACAGAACCCATCCCTCTCCAGGTCTATATTTGGTTTGAATTAAGCGTTTTCTTTTGATTAGACAGGTTGCAATACCAAGATTCAAAAGCCCAGTCTGTCCTATTTACCCATACCTGGAGGGAGAATAGTTGGATTCATATTTTTCCCAAGGGTATGTGAAATGCAAACGGCCTTTGAACTCAAGTAGCAGAGTCCACTTTCTAAAATTAAAACCATTACATGACAAACACCTCCAAAATATATTGCAAATAAATTTAAAATAACCAACTATTTATAAATGTCTCTTTAATACTTTTTAAAATAACCTTACATCTGCAGATTTTTAAAATCTTATTTTAAAAATAAGCATAGCATTTCGATAGGTACAGATACTACACTCAAGTCCTAAGTAGAACATAATTTCATCAGAAATAATCATACCAATGCCTATGTAAATCATCTTATTTTTGACAGGAACTATGCTAATGTAAACAAAGTTCCTGTTAATGGTCCAATATAATACCATCTTAAAACAACTTATCCTTTGTCTTTTATTCTCTTACTGGTCATCAGTGTTAAAAAAAAAAATTTTAATTAAAAAAAGCAAGAGAAAAAGAAAAAATTAGGTTTAACTCATACAATGAAGTACAAAATTTTTAAGAACACAAGTGACAATAGATTCACACAAGGTAAATAATTGTGTTAAGAACATTTTAGAAATAAACAGTCATACAACTGAAATATTCCTTCTTATAAACTAATTTATAAAATCCATATTGAACAAGCAATCAAATAAATGGCTAGCATATTAGTGCATATTTTCATTAGTCATATACAGTTCTTTAATTGTGAGCAAGGATCAGAATACATTAATTGTATCTTCTGCAGAGAGTAAGAAACCACAAAAGAATACCAAACTGCATCTAGTGATGTGACTCAAGCTCTGGAGAGTGCATAGAGTATCCATTCATAGCTCAGGTCCAGTCTGACTGAGGGGGGTAGTACCTGTTAAGGTCTCATCGATGGAGCATATAGATCTGTTTGAAAACTAGAAGTATCAGATAGGAATACTTGATACCATATGGTTATAAATTATGTTTATTAAGAATTATTACTGGAAGCTGTAGGAATATTTGAAGCCATACAACTTTGTGCAAACTATTTGCATTGAGAATAATTACTTGAAGCTACAATTGTTTACTAAAGATTATTATTAGTTAATTGAAACCATATAACTATGTGCAAACAAATGTTTATTAAATAGATATAATTACTTAAAACCATATGATCATTTTTAGGTAGGAATACTTTAAATCATATAATTGTGTACTAATAATATGTTTAAATAGGAATACTTGATATAACTGCAAGCAAAAAAGTCATTAAGAAACTACAAATACACACAATTTCTGTTAAGTATAAAATAACCTGGAAAAGGTTGACATACCATTAAAATCAATCAATCTTTAGTGGTAAACTGTCTCAGAGCTCTACTATCCCAGGTTTCCACAAAATTAGAATTGTTAATATCCTAAATGTTGAAAAAAAGAATTTTTCTAAATCCCTGGATTACAATTGAAAAACTATTTATACATCAATTACTTAGATTATTTATATCTTAATTTTATATAGATTTACTAAAGAAATGAAACAATTCCAAAAAAATATCTTTTAGATTTATTTTCCAAGTGTTCAAAGCTAAATTTTTCATTTTCCTCAAAACTTCATTTGGCGCATACATCTTTTAAGTATTAGATCTGACATATTATATTCTCCTATGGTTCCTGTCTAAAATGGTGGGATTATGTTTGGATAGATACTACTACTTGTCTATGGATTCCAGAGAGTGGCATCAGTCATGTCGGAAAGCAAGATCAGTCAACTGAAATTCCTTCAAAGTACTTGAGTAAATAGAAAAGAGAAAAGTTGAAAGGAAAGAGAAAGAACATGGTGATGAAGAAAAAGAGAGAAGAGCTGAATAGGAAAAGTTTAGACATTTAGTGTAGCTCAAATAATAGCAAGTGTTACATAACAGAATTTCTCATTACTCTAAAGTGAGATCATTGCAGGACTTACATATACAAGTTTTATTTAGGCAACAGTTTTTCTTCTAAGAAAATTTCCTTAAAAACCCAATAAGGTTTTAATTTTTTTATCTCACAAAGTTTGGTTCAATTTTGAATAAAGATTGTCTAAAATGCTCAAGCACTTTTCATCATTGGTAATTTACACACACACTGTGTGCTGGCAGCATAGATTTCCCTGACACACTCTCTCCATCCATTGCTCTCAACAGGTCCTCCAAACTAGATCTAGTATCCACAGAAGAATATCAACAATTATGAGTTTGTCCTTGCTTCTCCATCACTGCCCCACATCTTGTTCATCCTACTTAGATGTTTTTTGAGATGAGAGGTAAGTGTCCTTACAACTACTATTTTGTGTATGTGTGTGGGGGGGTTGCTTTCAGGATTTGTTCAAAACAGCACATAGCATTATTGTGTAGTTCCCATTTAGCTTTTTCTCAACACATTTTGTTAGCATCCATACATTAGTATTGCTACAGCTTATAAGAAATCCCATTTTATACACACAATACTATCAGAAAATAAAATTAACTTACAAGTACTAGTCAAAAACTAAAACTTGAGAACAGTCAAACTATCAAATGATAGCATAATCTTATTCAAGGTTAGAGTCAATTTTGAAGGGGTCTTTTTTGTTTTAGTAAATTCCATCAATTACTCCTATTTTTTAATTTAACAATATAAGTTAGAAACAATGAAAATGCTTTAAAATCTGTGCCTGACACGACTTCAAATGAATCATCCACAGTCTATGTAAAAAACATAACTTCTAAAACACCTCCTCTCACAAAAAATTTTAGTCTCGGTGCATTTTTCTTTATAAAGAAAAAAAACTAATATAGAGAGGAAAGTTTACTCTTAATTCTGCTTTTTCACCATTAAACATTGCAAGTAGGTGGATCTGTCTTATGAGCAAAATTTCTCTCTTTCTTTAAATGTTATCTCTTAAAAAAAGTGAAATCAGTTCTAGCAACCTTTGAACTAATTGCCTTGAACCTCATTAAATATGACAAAGTGAGGGGGGGGGATTAATAAAGTTTATGATTTCCATATGGTTATCAGCAGGAAGACAGGGTGTTAGAATTAGATGAAGAGAAAAAAAATTTTTTTAAAAATGATTCAAATAAAAATTCCCATCAACTCATCATACAAGAATAGGACAGAGTTAAGCAAGCAAGCACGATGTCAAAAAGGTGGATAAGAGGTATCACAAAGACTGTAAAAAGATGAAAATCTATTTACATTTTGTTCATAAGTTTTTGCTTATTACCTAAAAAGTTAACCCTTTGAATTTTTTAGGGTCCAAATATCCTGTACTTTAGCTCATAAAAGTCAAACCTTTTTAGCCCAAAATACAAACTTTGCTCCAGGTTGCAGACATCTATTAACCTTTTTGGTGTGGTGCATTTAGCAATAAAGCTAATGGCTGGAATGCATTTTTTTTTAAACAGTGAATAAAGTTTGAATAAAAAAAAAAAAAATCACTGGATTTTTAAAATTACAATGCACTACTAATATGAGAGGGTATATCTCACAAGTGTGCTTATAAGAGATTATATATATATATATATATATATATATATATATGCGCTGATACTTAAAAAATTTATTTTACTAAGGTTTCAAAAGTAAAAGTATTGGTGAGGGTATATCAAACAAGATGCACTTTGAGGTGGTACATTGCACAAGATACAAAATTTTAAAGTAATGAGGACTAAAGATGGATCTTGCCTTCACATATTAAGTATATTTGAGCAACTGAAATTGCTGTCCACACCAAAAAGATTAAATAAAAGCTCTGAATGGTCTATATATTGTCTTATCTAACATGATTTCTCAAAATATCAAACATATTGTATAATATAATAATAAGCACACTTAGTATAGCAGTTACAAGTAATGGAATCAGTAAACAGAGTTCAAACACTGGATGGAGCTGTTTGTGTTTTACTTTATATGAATGCTCTTGAGAAAGACATGAATTCATCTCTTCTCTCTCCAGTTATGGATAAATAAGGTAAATTAGGGTGTCTTTAGAAGTGGTTAGGCAACTAGTCAAGGAGAAGGAAAACTAAAAGAAAATTGACCTTATGACACATCCTGCCCATGGGTTGGGTAAATACATAATGTAAGGAGAATGTTTTTCCTAAAATTAAAAGACTTTATAAACTTTTTTTTCGTAAGTGGATGAGGTCTTAGGGAATAGTAAGACACCATTGGACTAGGTAAGCTATATTTTTTTTTCTGGTTAACATTAAAATAGTCAAATGCTTTCTTGAAAGACCTTGTATATAAAATAGAGTACTCATTTCCAATTATGTGAATTGGCTTACTAGATTATCAAATCTATAGATCAGTTTTATAAATAGGGAACCAGCTGTTATTAGAATGATAAACTGTGAAAAGAACTGTTTGAGGTCAGCATATCAACACAAAGGAGCTAGTTTATATCAAAATTAGAGATCATTAATCTATATGAAAAAGAATATTTGGCTTAAACTCATTTAAAAATAGCAGTTCTTAACATTGAATATCAATCTTTAACAGTCAGCTCCCAAAAATAAATTAAAGAATTGACCTAATTTTTTTTTTTTAGTTACAATTAACATTGTTGACTTCTTTTCTATAAGTTAAATTTGAAATTGGTCTTCATCGATCAAGAGTCAGCTTGTTCATTGTACACAAGTTTTATTATGACAACAATTCTTATGAGAGAAAACAAGAGAAGAAAAAGGTTTCCATGGTTATTCAAAGGACAATACTTTTGGGTTTTTTTTGTTTCTTTTTTGGTTTTTTTTTACAACCATTCAAGTATGAAGAGATCCTCATTTTAATAGTTGCCAATTATCTATTATAAATAAACCATTTGGATTTATCAATCCTTAAAACACTGAGCCTCCCACCCTGGGTTCCTGGATTAAAAATAGCCGGAAATATAAAATGTTACAAGCCATTGAACAACAGATTGCAACATTTTATAATTATTCTATATTTGTAAAAATATTCAATATAAAATCATGAAATTGTTGCAAGCAATAATGATATAGAAATGGGGATTGACTGGCCACCCTAATATATGTACTTCAAGGTAATGGCACAAATACCAATCAAAAATAAATGCTGTGCCATGATTCAGATATAATAACATATCTGATTGGCAGTATTGTTGCTAGGCAATAGTGAAGTCGAAAGAGATTCTCTGGCCAGAATTCAGGCCACATGGATACATGTATTAACCCAAACCCTGAGACACAAGGTCAATTTTTAAGTGGAGTATGGCTGGTTTGAATTCAGAGTTTTCCTTCTTCAGACTGGTTGCCTAACCAAGGTTAAAGGAACCATCCTGTTCTACTATTTCCCATAGCTGCGTGGAGAACAGATAAGTTCATGCCTTTCCCAAAGACATTAAAGCCAAGTGAAATACAAACAGCTTTGTCCAGGATTTGAACTTTGGTTGCCATTTCTTATGACAAGAGCCATTATAGTAAATATGCCTCGGATAGATCTATTTCTAGTTAACACAAATGTAAGCCGCTTGGATTCTAAGGGGTAAACCTTTCATTTCCCAAGGTTTATCCAATTTTTTAATGGTTTCAACATCACTGTAATTTGTCACTTATGTATTTGGAAATTTTATAGCTATAAACTTATTCTTCACCTGTTCTTTGTCAAGTATATTTTTAAACTAATGTCTAGATTTTCTCATGGAAAATGAAAAAAAAAATGATGAAAATAGAAAATCTTTATTTCACATTTAAAAGAGTTATTGTTATGCCAATCAATTAATATGTACAGGGGACATTTAATAAATAGCGTGAACTTTGCCAAAGGAGTAAGCAACAGGAGACTTTTTTTTACTGAAGCATCATCAGTATATTTCCACCTCATGTACTGTCTTTTCCACTCAGATTTATAGTAGGAAATCTATATTTAATTCATTTGTAAACATTTTGACCCTAACATACTTCTTTATAGACATCACACATTCTATGAATTTCACATGGTTTGCATTTCTCAGCAACCAAAAATTTGATGACAGACTCCTGTTCAAGCCAGGAGCATTCTGACTTGCCACCATTTTGAATAGCCTCAAAATATTTTGGCAAGACTGAAATAATTTTTGTTATAAACCAATTCCAAGCAATACGGAGTTTACATTGATGGAAAAAAGATTATTTTGCTTAAAAGAAAAAAAATTCCTTATTGAATGTCCTCATACAAATTATCTAAATGTCATATGAATAACTAAAATATTTCAATAATTTGAACAAATATGAAATATTAAAAAATAAATATAATATACAGCATAAAGTTGTGAAAATATTCAGTAGTGGTCAAAATTACACAAATAGATGTGAAACAAGTGTACCAAGGTCATCTAATTAAGAACTGACATTGTAAACATATCTAAAAAGGAATGTCCATATTTTAAATATAACCTCAGCCTCTAGTGATCAACATATCAAACTGAACAGAATGGAAGAAAAAGCTAATGCTGGATTTATATATAAAACATTCCTTTATCTTGAGTGACTCAAATTCCACATTTCCAACAATCTAAAACAATGTTAAGAAAATGAATAACGAAGACCCAGTTATGCATCCGATTCTCTTCTATCAACTAGATGGTCATATCACTGTGCATCTTCTGAAAAAAAAAAAAAAAAAAAAAAAGGTTCCTATGGTAATCGGTGACCCCCCCACACACAACATAATTAGTTGCTGTGTTGCCTTTGTAACAAATTAATATTCAACTCATGCAGCCCTGTAATCTGTGGTTGAAAAGTCTAATCTCATTTGTGGCAGTGAATAGGTCAATGGAAAAGAGAAACTTCACAGGAAGTTTAATCAAAGGTTAAGAATAATGAACTATCAAAGTACAGAAAATTGATCTAATCAGGAATTGAAACAACAATTCTAAAGATTGACACATTAAATTATTAAAAGTGAGAGGGAGAGAATGTGGGGAGAAGGAAGAGGAGAGAGAGGGAGGGAGGAAAAAGATCCCTTCATGATTCAGGTTGTTCTAGTCATGAAAAAAAAAAAAAATATCTCAGAGTCACATCACTTATCTTAGAAACACAAATTATAGAATTCAATATTTGTGCTAAAAAGAATTTTTTTCTTTTAACAACTCGTCTCATAATGTTCAGTACATCTACATATAAATTGTATAGACTAAATGTAACAATTATAGCACTGCAATAAAACTACATAACTGAAGAAAAGAAAAAAAATCTTATTTTAAAAAATGTAGATCTAATATAGAAGAGAAAAACTTTCCAACTTTTTTTTTTTTTTTTTTTTTTAAATTAGTTATTTGTAGTTCCTTTCATGAAAGTTGGAAAACAAACTTTTCCTAACTTGATTTATTTTTATCAAATATTACATAAGCCAAGAATTTTTTGGGTTCCCAATATAACAGCAGTTCAATAATTGAGGCCTTTAAGAAGTAAAGGATTCTAATTAGCACTTCATAATTATCACCATTATATTAGAAATGTATAGGATTTGGAAAAAAAAAATCCTGTGAATATAGATCCTACAACATAATCATTCAGTTACAAATTGGACTGGAAATGACTTTATTCTCTAAGAGCATTTTTAGTGCATTGCTGTAATGAAAATATGAGGTGCTGTTTTTCTACTTTAAATACATAAATGAATGAGTAAGTTCTCATGTTACCATTGGTTTTAAAATAAAACATCATCCAAGTTTAACAAGACAGGAGAAGACAAGTCAGACAAATACATCCATACAATTGTACAGAATTTAAAAGAATGCAGCTATATATAAGGGTCATTCACAGTAAATAAAGTGAAATATTGCCTAAAGAGTTGCAATAGGAGGCACTGTTTACAGTTGCACCTTCATCAAGAAACTCAATAGTGACGAGTCCATTCATATCCCAAAAGACTGTCAGCATAATCTTTACTGACCCTTGCACCAGGAACATTTTCTTTAATGTACAGTCAATGGGCTTTCACTCCAAGGAACATCTTTTTCACTCAGGCTCAAAGTGGCAAATCCATGTTAAGCCCATTCGTAAACATTTTGGTGGTGGGGGGACAGAACATGCTTCTCTCTATGTAACACACATTTCTCTGTAAATTTTACATGGTTTGCACTTCTCAGCCAACAAAAATTTCATGACAGACCTCTATTCAAGCCTGGACCACTGTTTTATTTGCTGCCATTTTGAATATCCTTGAAACAAGTACTTCTGCATGATTAAAATAATTTGTTATAAATTCCAATTATTCACATTTCTGGAAAAAAAAAAAAATTCCTCTTATTTATTGAAGGACTCAATTTTTTTTTTTTTTTTTTTACTAAAAGTTAAGAAACTACTCCATTTGTAAGAGGGAATCAAACACGAGGTCGACAGTCAGGAAACTATTGTTACTCATCTATAAGGGTGGCATCTATTGATGAAATAAAAGTACAGCTATCAAAAAATTACCATGACTAATTTAAACCATATGTCCAAACCACATCACCCTTTGCATGGGAAAACAAGGATTTAATCTGTTGAGGTTGGAACTATTCTTGGTGTTGAAAAAAAAAAAAAAAAAAAAAAAAAAAAAAAAAATATTCAGCTACAGAACTCAAACAAAAAATTACTTAGATGCAAAAGCACAGTGCACATAGCAACATTAGAACTTTAAATAGAATAAGCCAGCTACCAGAGCTGACAGCATCTATGGCAGAAAATAATATAGATATAGTATGCATACAAGAACATAAGTATCATCATAGCGAACTAGAAATAAAATACCATAATACTAACAAGGAATGGATGTTTATCTCAGCATCTACAGAGAAAAACTCATGCCATCATAGGAGTAGGAATGCTTTTCAGTCCTTGTGCACTAAAATCACTTAATAGCATCAAGAATATACAACAGAGAATGATGGTAACTACATTTACTAGCAACCCCAGCACAACAGTCATCTCCTGCTACAGTCCCAACAATGCTAGTGATAAAACTGATCATATCACATTCTACAATGATATTCTTCCTTGTCTGTAGCATTCCCAAACACATCTAATCATTTGGGGAAACATAAATGCTCAAATAGGTAAAAATGAAAACAAATTCTACTTAAACAACTCATCAAACAGAAATAGGGAACAATTACCAGAATTCTCACTTGAAGACAAACATGCTTTAATACTAAATTCCAGAAAAAAGAGGGAAAATTATGGACTTACACAAATAATGCTAAACCACAGATTACATACTCATAAATAAGAAATGGATTAATAGTTCTCTTAACAGTGAGGCATAGTCCTCATTTGAAGTATCTTTTGATTACAGAATTGTCACAGCAAAGATATGTCCAAGCCTATGCAAGAATATGACAAAACCAGTCAAAACCAGACACTCTGCCTGGTTCTCAATAATAAAGATATTAGCAATAAATATACAATAACAGTAAGAAAAAAATTTGATACTCTTCAGGAGATAACCGAAACACTTACTCCAAAAGACGAATATGAAAACTTCAATGTCCACATGAGAGCAGCAGCAGAATGCATACCAACCAAACCAAAAGCCAAACAGAGTTTCACGGGAGACAATAGCAGTAAGGAAAAAAAAAATAGATAACATGAAAACACTATCCCTATGTATAAAAGGAACTCAGTTAACGCCAATGCACAGAAACTTAAGGCAGAAAGAGAACTAATTAACACATAACAAAAAGAACAAATAGAATATATTTAAGGTCAGATCAATAAAATAAGAAACTCAATAGAAGATGGACAATTTTGAATAGCATGGCAGACAGTAAATGAAGTGAATAAAAGGAAGAGCACCTTAAGAGTGAAGCTAAAAGCTGCCAGTCAAGAAGAAAGTATACAGATGTGGAAAGAACATTTCAAGAATTTGCTTGGAAACTCCCCTAAAGTCAGAGATAAACCTATCATGAAAATTATTAAATAACTGGACACCAAACTAGGGCAGTTTACTCAGAAAAGCTACCAGCCTCAACAAAATACCTCCAGAAGTATAGAAGATAAGGAAATTCAACAACTTACTGCTCCAATTCAGCAATGCCATATATAACCAGACAATAGAGGGATGGACAAAAGGCTGCATCCTCCCCTTCCAGTTCTATTTCAAACAATTCAGATCAGCAGGAGTACACAATTTAATTGTAAAAAAACATTTCTATTTTGAGTTATTCAGTTCAGTCAAACAGTTCTAATTCAAACAATTCAGTCTAGTATAAGTATAGATTTTGGTTACACACAGTTAAATGTCAAAACAGTTCCATTTCAAACAAGTCAGTTTAGCATAAGTAGTCAGTTTAGTTCTATTTGTCCTATAGATAGGACCCTATTAGGTGCTACCACTCCGAGAGCGGACCTGGATTGATGGCAATGAAAGGGTGCTCCATATTCCCCAAAGCTCCAGCATTACTGGAACCTCACCACCAGATTGTTTAATGTCATATCCAGGACACTCGTTAGGGGAGTCTTAACCCTCTACAGAGAAGCAGTCAGTGTATTCTACAGCCCCAGCCAACTGGGCAAGGAGAAGATCAAAGAAATACTTCTAGCGTATGGTCTCCAAAGAAACTGTCACAACCATAATGATGCTCTATAGTAACACAAAAGTCAAGGTTCACTCTCTAGATGAAGAGAGACTCCTTTGAAATTGTTGCTGGAGTTCTGCAAGAGGATACATAAGCCCCATATCTGTTCATAATCTGCCTAGACTATGTACTTCAAATGTCGATAGATCTAATAAAAGAAAAATGGCTTTACACTAAAAAAGGCAAGATGCAGGTGATACCCCACAGAAACTATTACAGACGCAGACTATGCAGATGACACAGCGTGTCTTGCAAATATACTTACCTAAGCTGAATCCCTGCAGCAAGCAGTAGGAGGCATTGATCTCCATGTGTATGCAAACAAAACAGAGTACATTTGTTTTAATCAAGTAGACATCTCCACTCTAAATAGTGATCCTCTGAAATTAGTGAACAAGTTCACATACCTTGGTAGCAATCTCATCTACTGAAAGTGACATCAATATGCACCAAGCGATGTGGACAGCTATTGATAGGCTATTAATCATATAGAAGTTTGACTTATCCAATAGAATAAAACAGAATTTCTTCCAAGCAGCAGTTGTATCAATTCTACTGTATAGATGCACCACATGACTGCTGCGAAAACATAGAGAAAAAGCTAGATGAGAACTGCACAAGAATACTACATGCTATATAGAACAAATCCTAGAAGCAACATTCTACAAAACAACAATCGTATAGTCACCTAGCTCCTAATATCTAAAACCATCCAAATAAAACAAACAAGACATGCGAGACACTGTTGGAGAAGCGAGGACAAACTCGTAAGTGACATTCTTCAACAGACCCCTTCACATGGATGTACCAGTGTTGACCAACCAACAAGAATTTACCAACAACAGCTCTTTACGGAAACAGGATCCCGTCTGGAAGACCTGCTGGGTGCAATGGGTGATAGGGAAATCCATGCTCGCAGTGCAACTTGATGATATATATTCTACACTCATATACTGAAAAGATGACCATTACTCACATCACACATAGATGATACAGGTAGTTATAAAGGCAACAAGTTGAGAATATGCAAACTTACATTAAGAGATCCTACAACCTTTAATTTCCTCCCCCATGTAGAGAGAGGAGTAATTTAGGGATTAATTAATTCAAGCTTAAATGGATTAGAAATTATGAAAGGCATTACAGACATTTTTTTTATGCTGATTAAAATTGCCTAGAAATATGGTTTCCAACTAAAACAAAAACATTACCTGATACTAAATCATCCTCACAGAAAAATAAAAAATTATATGCATAAAACCTTTAATGGAGTATCTGAAGTATGTGTTTGTTGTATTACAAATTTATGGTCTGATGATTGCATAGGCAAGAAACCGAGTCACTAAATACCATTGACTGTGTACCTATTCTATTCAAACAGACATATATCAAAAAGAAACCAAGTAAATGGTTAAATGGTTGGTTGTGTTTATGGCACATCAACCCATAAAGGTTATTTAATGCCAAATCCTTTTTATGCCCATACATATGATTTTATAAAGTTTGTAGATAAAATGTTTGGTTTGGTTTTATGGCATATTAACCCTTGTAGGTTATTTAATGCCAAATCAATTTTTATACATATAAACAGTTCCATTTCAAACAATTCAGTTTAGCATAAGTACAATTTAGTTTTATTTGACCAATAAATAGGACCCTATCAGGTGCTACCACTCCAGGCCAGAGCGTACCTGGGAACAAAGGGGTACTTCACATTCCCCAAAGCTCCAGCATTACTGGAACCTCACCAGATTTAGTGTCATATCTAGGACACTTATTGAGAGGAGGGGGTCTTACCCCTCTACAGAGAAGCAGTCTGTGTATTCTTCAGCCCCAGCTGACTGGACAAGAAACCAAGTAAAATCTCCCAAGTCATAACTAAGTTTAACCATTTCTTGATCATAGGTCAATGTTAGATCAACAGAGAGCATGGAAGGAGACATTTATAATAAGCATAAATCTTTGTTTAAAAACAGAAAATATTCTATCACCACTAGCAATGATACCATAGCCAATGAGGAGGCTCAGACCAGTCACCTGGCCTTCAGAATCTGTGACCAGTCTCAGCTCCTGCACAACCTCCCTAAACCCACTTTAAAAAAACCCTTGTGTCAAATACTACTTGGTGGGAGGTACAGATAAATATCACCATATGGGTAAGGTATGTGTGGGAGTGTAGAGAAAGAAACAGAATAGAACCACACAAAGGGGACAATCTGAAGGAAAACATTGAATGAAGGTATGAAAAGGTGTAATCTATATTCAGAGAAGTTCAAAGGATTCTCAAGAATGCAATTTCTGATAAACAAAAAGATCAGATTTAGTATTAAGATGTTGCTATGAGAAAAAATATTTGTGATGCCAAATTGAACTTTTGCTCACATGACTAGTCATTTCTTGATGAGAGGGTAATATAAATCATATTACTGTCACAGGCATGTTTGATCATAGACACAGGTGATCAAGAAATTATCAAAGCCAAGTTAGGTGATATGTTTTTGATTAATAATGCTATATTGACTCTACAATATTCCTAAATTGAACACTAATTTATGACCATGGGCATAGCCATTTTTAGTTTCTAAATGAACAAATTGTTTTAAAGTAAAATACATACACACTTTTTTTTAGTATTGTGACTATTAGTTGGTTGACATATAAAGTCATGTGGCTCAGTGAGGTGCCAAATTACAAAATATTCAGACATGTTGAATACTAGTTCACCTGAAGATCAACAACATTGAGTCATTAATTTTTATTAAATATGTGATAAAAACTAATGACTTTTTTTTAGCAAATATATTGTGCTTTAAAATAAATTTCAAATGTTAATTATATGCAACAATTTTGGTATTAGAATGCTATAAATTTTCTCATCTTTCTGTTTTATTTTAGAACTGAATTCAGACAATACATCATATATTAACATTCCTCTGATGACTGTTTGGTTTGGTTGGGTTTTATGGCATATCCATCCTTTTAGGTTATTTAATGCCAAATTCTCTTTATACACATGTATTAAATATGCATAATTTGTAAACAGGTTTTGTTAGTCCTATTTACCAACCCCTCCACTCAGGCAGGATATGACACAAGGTCAATTTTTAAGTGGAGTTTAACAGGTTTGAATTCAAAGTTTTCCTTCTCCTAGACTAGTTGCCTCACCAATACTGAAGACCCTAGTCTGCCCTATTATTTACCGATAGCTGGAGGGAGAATAATTGGATTCATACGTTTCCCAAAGGTATTAGTGCTATGTGAAATGCAATCAGTCTCGTCCAGGATTTGAACTCGTGTCGCCGTGTCCATTTCCTACGACGATAACCATTACACCACAGGTTTTGTTGATAATTTTGAATGAGCCTGAGCTCATTTTTTGCACACACTTAATGGTTTCAAGTATTTCTATCTAACACAAATAATTCTATTTACTACATATCATTGGTTTGCACAGTTAAATGGTTTCAAATGTTGCAAGGTAACGAACAATTCAACATCAATAATTTGTTTGAACACATCTAAATGGATATACATACACGATTTATAAATGAATAGTTGGTAGGTAATTTCCTTTTAAATGAGTTAGAATTAATTTGTTTGCACACTAGTGTTGATATTGTTTCTACACAGATGGCAATAATTGAAACTATTTAAGACTAATAATTCTATTTAATATTAATCATTTATTTGTAGACAGTCAAGTGGTTACAAATATTATTTCAAACTGATTTTTCTATTGAACACAACATTCATTTGCACACAGTCAAACAATTCAATTTAGCATGTCATTTTTTGGCATACCATTTAAATGGTCAAACAATTATATCTGACCCACAGATAGGACCCTATCAGGTTCTACCATTCCGAGTCAGGGTAAACCAAAGAGCAATGGTAATGAAAGGGAACTCTACATTCCCCAAACTTCCAGTATTACTGGAGCCTCACCATCAGATTGTTTAGTGTCATATCCAGGAAACTCGTTGGTTGGGTAGGGGTACTCCTCTGTAAAGATGCAATCTATGCATTCTACAGCCCCAGCAGACTGGGCTTGCTCTGATGTTAACTTTATTTTATTCTGAACCAATAATATTTAATCATCCTATTAGATTTCAGTGTCTATCCTGGATTTCTCGTATCAATTTCTTGAAATCTGTAGCAGCAACCAAGGTTACAACTTCTCAGCTAAATATGGACTTTTTATGACTGTTATGAAGTAGAAAAACTGCACTTATTACTGAGGATGATATATAAAATACATGTGTGTGTGTGTTTTCTCACTAAGTTTTATGTGTATTTTTTTTTCAAATACAATCTACAGTTGAAAGGCACATTTCATCTGAAGATTGTATTCAGTTCAAAAATACATGAAAATTAGTCATCAGAATGACATGAGAAAGTGAGAAACATTTTAGGTTTTACCCTGCTCTACTGGCCAGTATTTGAGCACTTTCATGATTAATAAAAAATGATTTTATAACAGTTGTGTGTGTGTGTGTGTGTGTATATATATATATATATATATATATATATATATATATATATATATATATATATATATATATGCAAATTTCATTAAACATAATAGACATTTTATGTCTACATATTTTCTTTTGGATCCGTTCGAATTCCCGTATTACTTTTATTGTATTCTGGGGGAATTGATTTATGTATTGTCCATAGTTGCATGTATCCCTAGTACTTTCTGCCCGACTTTGGGCCGTCATCAGGGGAGGATCTACTACAAAAGTGATGTAACTTTTGTTTTAGCATATTACTACTGTGCAAGGGCGTCTCCGCCGTTGAAGGTTTTGGCGTTTGTTTTTGAATGTGATTCTATATTTAGTGCCAGTAGCTAAAGACATTTAAGTACATTAGCACTGGTTTGAAAATTAATTCTATTAAGTGTCGGCTGCAGGTTTCTGATATGTAATGCTTCAAGAATCTGAAGTTTTTGTTTATTATTTTGATGTTCTAATATTGTTGTGTTGTCGGTGAGAATTTTCCGTTGTTGTGTTGTTGGGCATGAATGTTTTTTTAAATGCTGAGCTATTGAACTTGTCTGAAAGGTGCATTGTAAGTCTCCTCGACAGGGTAAATAATACGAGATAAACTTGAAAGCTCTATTACACCTGCACAACTCCACGAACTAGATAACAGACTTTCCGTAATCATTAACAAAAGTGATTACGACCACAAACTTACACTTCAAAAAAAGCTCAACAATCTCTACAAAGGACATCTACTTATTCCTAATAATATTGACAAATTTATCAATCTCTCGGACTGTAATTTAACTCCACAACAAAAAGATTTCCTCAACTTAGGACCCAACTGCCATTTATTCCAAGGATATACCAGCATCAACAAAAATACAGAAATTGAAATTTTATACCAAAACATTTTAAGACTCCGGGATAATAAGGTAATCTCAGTCAAACCCGAATTCCGTGATCTCCTTAAGGCTGAAGCCATCAAAAATAGATACAATAAAAAACAACCTACATTATTAACACATCAACTAAAAACTGCTGCTAAAGAATTACGCAACCACCCTAACATCACAATAAAAAAAGCTGATAAAACAAACATTTTTGTAGTACTCAATAAAACAGATTACCATTCAAAACTACAAAATATCCTCGATGACCATACAAAATTCAAAAAATTAAATAAGAATCCCACCAACCAACTAAAATCAAAAATTAATAAACTAATCACTGCTAATAATGCCGAACTTAATAGCATAAAACTACCCAAAATAATTGGGGATTATAAACCCGGCTATCTTTACGGGACCGTAAAGATACATAAACCTAATCATCCTCTACGCCCTATTATATCACAAATACCTACACCAATTTATCAACTCACAAAAACAATAAAACAGCTTATTTCACCATACTTACCTAGCAAATACAACATAAAATCTACACATGAATTAATTCAAGTTCTTCATACAATTAAACCCAATAATGGTATATTAGCCTCACTCGATGTAGAAAATTTATTTACTAATGTACCTGTTAATGAAACAATTGATATTATTATAAATAATATTTATAATAACCCATCTCTTCCTCCTCTTAAAATCAACTCTAATATACTTCGAAAACTACTCTTAACATGTACTACTGAAGTTCCATTTTATGACCATCTTGGAAATATTTACGTTCAGACTGATGGCATATCTATGGGGTCTGTCCTAGGCCCAATTTTCAGTAATTTCTACATGTCCGATCTCGAAAATAGAATTTTTAATAGCACAAAAAAACCTCCAATATACCTAAGATATGTTGATGACATCCTTATTCTTACTAATAATATTAACGAAATCAACATACTACAAGACACCTTCCAAAACAATTCAGTCCTTAACTTTACTCATGAACTTAACAAAAACAATAAAATTTCCTTTTTAGATGTTCTCATTGATGCTAACAACAATAATAACTTCACTACCTCCACTTACAAAAAACCCTCTAGTAATAACTCCTGTACCCTCAACTTTAAAAGTGAATGCCCCTTCAGATATAAAAAAGCAATTATTCATAATCTAATATCCCGTGCCAAACTAATCTCCTCCTCCAAAACAATATTTTATAAAGAGGTAGAAAACATAAAACAGGCTCTCATCAACAATGGGTTTCCTAACTATATTGTTGATGAACAAATTAAACGTATGATCAAAAATGTTAACCAACAAAATAAACAGTGTACTACTCCATCCAGCCAACAAACATATATCAAACTTTTTTATCGTAACCAAATGCACTACAATTACAAATCCGATGAAAAAATCTTGAAAACATTGATTCACAAAAACATACTCCCCACTGATCCTAATAAAAAAAATAATACTTGTTATATATTATAATAAGTTTAAAACCTCGAATCTAGTCATTAGAAATAATTCCTCTCTCGATTGGAGTTTTGCAAAAAACCAACGTTATATATAAATTTAAATGTCCTTTAGGAGATTGTATCTCTGATAATAATAATATATATGTTGGTTTAACCTCAACTACCCTGTCGAGGAGACTTACAATGCACCTTTCAGACACAAGTTCAATAGCTCAGCATTTAAAAAAACATTCATGCCCAACAACACAACAACGGAAAATTCTCACCGACAACACAACAATATTAGAACATCAAAATAATAAACAAAAACTTCAGATTCTTGAAGCATTACATATCAGAAACCTGCAGCCGACACTTAATAGAATTAATTTTCAAACCAGTGCTAATGTACTTAAATGTCTTTAGCTACTGGCACTAAATATAGAATCACATTCAAAAACAAACGCCAAAACCTTCAACGGCGGAGACGCCCTTGCACAGTAGTAATATGCTAAAACAAAAGTTACATCACTTTTGTAGTAGATCCTCCCCTGATGACGGCCCAAAGTCGGGCAGAAAGTACTAGGGATACATGCAACTATGGACAATACATAAATCAATTCCCCCAGAATACAATAAAAGTAATACGGGAATTCGAACGGATCCAAAAGAAAATATGTAGACATAAAATGTCTATTATGTTTAATGAAATTTGCATTAACGAAGAAATGCTGCCTAAATATACATATATATATATATATATATATATATATATATATATATATCCTAGTTTTAGGGAAAGAAAAACTTTACAAATCATAAATAGCAAAGTCAGCCTTTAAGCAAATTATTATATAAAGACAAATTATTAGTCACAAAAATCCTTTTGGACAGACAAAGAATGTTTTAAAAATGTTAAATTTGATTTAATAAGGACAATAATGAAAATTAACAAAAGATAATGGGGAAAATTACAGCTCATTTTTCAAAGTCCTATAAAAATTAGGTAAATCTTCAGCATAATGATAAAGAAAAAAAAAGTGGCAAATAAAATAAATTTGTTTTATAGATGATTTAGAAAATAACTGGAAATTACAATTGTTAAGTTTTAGTGTGGGTCATGGTTATCTTTCAATGGCTGTTTTTATTCTCATCTACAGAAGCCACCCTTATAGATGAGCAGCAATAGTTCCCCAATCAAACTAATTGATCCTGATTGATGAACTATAGGGTTCATATGCCCAGGGCCATGTTAAGCATTGCGTTGAGCCATCAAAGGATTTATTTGCTTGCCTTTATGTCCACCAAGCTGCTTCCCATGGATTCTGCAAAAGTTTTTTTTTTTTGGGGGGGGGGGGTGAAGGAGGGTCTGATTTTCATTATTAAGTTTTAACTTCGTTAAATCCCACGTCTTTTTTATTTTTTTAAGTCATCTTAGCATCCTTATAGGCATTCTATTTTATGTTTGCTTAGATTCTAATAGTGTTAGTTTCTTTGACCAGGTTCAATATTAAATTGGATTTACAGTAAAATTGCCTTCACATTTAAGACACAGATCGTCTACAGTTTGATTTTACAAAAATCCAATTTTTAAATAAAATCATTCATGCATTTTAAATGATAGTAAACGACAATATGTTACTGACCAGTCTTGGACTCTTGTCTTTGAATGGAACATGCTTCTTCTTTCCTAGCTTGGTTTATGTTCTGTCTCGAGTCATTTTATGGACTTAATAAGAAGTTGGAAGGACTACTGCTTGAAATAGGGAGGGGAGGAAGAGGGTCATTTAGGTATTCGTTGCTGTCCTATCTTTTGGGGATTTTTTTTTTCTTCCTTCCTTCCTTTTACTTAAGCTGAATATTCTACATTAGTATTCGAGTCCGTAAATAATTCTACCCAAGTTTTAAATGCACACAAAACAGAATATATGTGCTTTAATCAAACAGGCATCATCTCCACACTAAACAGTAGCTCTCTGAAACTAGTTGACAAGTTCACCTACCTAGGAAGCAGTGTCTCATCAACCGAGACAGACATCGACACGTGACTAGCAAAGGCATGAACAGCTATCAATAGGCTATCAGTCATATGGAACCAATAAAATAAAACAGTTTCTTCCAAGCTGCAGTTATGTTGATACTACTATATGGATGCACTACATGGACACTAACTAAACAAATGAGAAAAAGCTTGCCAACTACACAAGAATGCTGTGAGCAATATTGAACAAGTCCTGGAGGCAACATCCAACAAAGCAGCAGCTATACAGCCACCTACCACCATCATGAAAACTATCAAAATTAGATGAACCAGACATGCGGGACACTGCAGGAGAAGTAGGTACAAGCTCATAAGTGATGTACTCCTGTGGACCCCTTCACATGGATGAGCAAAGGCAGGGTGACCAGCTCGAACCTACATACAGCAGCTCTGTGTAGATACAGGGTGTAACCCTGTAGATCTACCAGAAGCGATGAATGATAGGGAGGGGTAGCGAGAGAGGGTCAGGGATATCCGTGCTGATGGCACAAGATGATAATGACGACAATTGTTAACATTTAGTAAACTTAAATAATTTCCCTAAATAATGTCAATGATTTTTTTTCTTTGCTAACAATTCAGCTTAATCCAATTACCAAAGATCTACCATATGGATTTCCTTTTTAATTCTCAACTTTAGCCCTAACATCTCTTAACATAATAGAAAATCTGAAGAAATTTTGTCAAATTTAGAGCTTGATTTTTTTTAAAAATATACCTTGGCTTTAATCAAAAATGTGAATTAATAGAAAAAAATACTTGGTTAAAGCCAATTTGTCAATTCATTTTAAAACAACTTTTCTATTTAAGAAAAGAATTTTAAACAAGGTTCAAATTACCAGGATACCCTGTCAGCAGAGCTTAGAATATAGTGACTGTAAACTCCACCCTTCCAACACAGAGGGATAAAAAAACCTTCCAAAAGGAGAGTGCTGGGTATGACACTAAGCTACATCTGATGATGAGGCTCCAATTCTAGAGCTCTGGAAGAGTGTGGAGTACCCCTTCACTAGTGTTACTGCCAAATCCACTAATCTGGAGTGATAGTACCTTTTAGAGTCCCATCTATGGGTCAAATATGTTTGAAATTTATTCGTATTAAATTGGACCACATGCACAAAAGTTAAAAAAAACAAAAAAAAACAAAAAAAAAAAAAAAAAAAAAAAAAAAACACAACAACACAAAAAATGTAAATATGAAAATGCAATGAACACTATTCCCTAACCACAAGCATGGCCAATTAGTAAATACAGCCCCACGTCACATAACGAAGACGACATCTAACACGCCGATCTAATGTAAACAAAAAATTATCCAGTCATGGCTGCATATGACATTAACCTAAAAAGAAAATTAACATCTAAAAATTGAACAGAAAATAATATATTGGTAGAATTTATCCGATGCTATTTTTATTCCTTGCAACATTAAAATGTATATTTACACTTTGTCTTTTACTAATCCGCAATTTATAAACAATTGTGAGTTACCTTGCTTTTATAATTTTCAGTCATCTATACGGCCTGTTTTATTTATAGATACAAACTGGTTATTTTTCCCTTCTCTTCAGAAATGTCATAAAAGTTTTTAAAATTATGCAATAATACAAAACAAATACTAGTTAAAAATTTCTTTTTTTTTAAATTCATAAATCAATTTTTTGACCTTTGCCTTTTTTAAAACATTTTAAACTACTTAGTCATGTTGTACTTTTTGTCCCCCTCAAACTTATCAAGTAAAATGTTAAATGCATTCACATTGGTTGAATGATTGTTTGCAACATCAGCCCTAATAAAAATAATCCATAACTTAAGAAATACATTTTAGAGTCTTTTGTGAAAGCTACTCACCATGAACTGTTACTTCAGGGCAGGCTTTACTGACCAATGGTACTGTACTTTTAAGACCAGTGATCATAAATACCATTAATCCTTTATAAAATTCCTCTTCATTTGCACCAAATTTACTCCCCACAATGAATTGTATTCTTTTTGAAAGTACATTTCATCTACCATTAAAACACAGTCTTGAGAAAGATGACCTTTTTCCAGGAACAATTTTACTGCTGTAATTGATCCTGTGCCACTTCTTTGAGTTTTCTTTAATAAAGAAAAAAATGTTAATGAAAAATTTTCCAGGAGTAATTTGTAGGCTTGCTTAGACATATAGCGTAATAGTAAGGCATAACGTATAAGCTCTGCAGGAAATACAGGACTACCTCTTTCTTCGTAATGTTGTCTTTTTTGTAACTCTTTTAGAACTGAGTATGGGTGTTCTTTCAGCACATTTTGTATGCAGTTTGGAAAATTTTCTAACTTGCTAAATCTTGTAAGTTTAAAATTGTGTCCATATATAAACCATTGTGGTAATGGTATAAGGTTTCCACCATACTGGAGCTGAACATGAAGATTTTGATCAATGCAAATACATTCTTTTTTAGATGGAAAATGTGTTTCAGGGTTAAAAACTATTCTGTAAATTAGAATATAATCTTCCATTTATTTTAAATTCAAAACTGTTAAGACAAAACTTTTTTCTTCTAAATGATTAAAATCCTTTATCGTGTCAGCTGAAAGAAAATCTTGTATTCACCTGGTTGTTGAATAATCCCACAGAGTTTCCAAGGCTTTCTTAATTCTCTTGTAGTTGGCAAAAAAAATACGGTTTCTTATTTTTTCTGAATGGATTGTAGGAATTGAATGTAAATCCCAAATCAGTTTGTTTTGCTTTCCTTTCAAATTTTTCATTAAAATGTTTGATTCAGAGAACTGAATTTTTTGTAGGAAACCAGTCATTACGATTTAGAAATTTCACCCATTTCTCAAGGAGATCAGATTTTCCAAAAGGAAGAGAAAATGTCAATACTTTTCTCTATTAGTATGATATCCACTAGAAAACCCAAATGCAACACATTTGTTAACCATTTTTGTTAAACAAAATATCATGAAAGACTTTAAAAATTCAATGTTGAAATGCAATAAATAATGCATTAGCAAATTTACCAAACGGCATTTATAAACAAAACAGGCTGTATAGACAATTGAAAATCATAAAAATAAGGTAACTCACAGCTGTTTATAGTTCATGAATTAGTAAAAGACAAAGTGTAAATATGCATTTTAATGTTGAAAGGAATCAAAATAGCATCGGATAAATTCTACCAACATGATTATATCATTTTCTCTGTTCAATTTTTAAAGTTTTCTTTTTAGGTTAATGTCATATGCAGCCATAAATACTACTGGGCCAAGCCTCAAGGCATAAAAGCCATGATAGGTTGACATGCCATTAAAATCAATCTATCAAATAACTAGGGTGACTACCCTCAAGATGTTTTCAACTGTCTAGTGTATCTCTTTACTCTTTATATTAATATCTGCATCTACACACTCCTGACATGGCAGGAATAAATTTAGATAAATAGAAACAAATCCTAAATTCATCATCACAAAACTACCTTCAAGATGAGGAGAAAAAAAGTGAAAAGATAAACACCTAAGAACTTCATTTTGTCAATAACAATTGCTTGATATCCAACCATTGACAATCTAATTTTTTTTTTTTACACATTACATACAGATTAATTGATTTTAATGGCATGTCAGCCTGTCTAGGATTATTGTATATCAAGAGGTTTAGGAATCACATTCATTGTACATGTGTATTTACATTTTTTGTGTAGTTGTTAGATTTCCCCACCTTCACAATCCTATAGAATACAAATAATTTTTAAAGAAATCTATTTGACCCATAGATGGGACCCTAACAGGTACTACCACTCCAAGTCAAAGTGGATATAGGAGGAATGATAATGGAAGATACTTCACAATCCCCAGAACTAGAGTCACACCATCTGATACAGTTTAGTTTCTTACTAAGTAACACCTCTGATTTTGATTTTTTGGGTGGTAAGGGGCTTACTTTTCTGCTTGAGTTACAATCAGCATATTTTAAGCCACACCAACAGAATGCTGCATACATAGAGAAAAGAAATGTAATCAGAATTTTTAACAATCTCAAATATTTAGTACAGAAAATAAAGAAAGTCAGGGAGGAGTTGAGTATTAACATTGGTTAGTAATAAGAGCAAACATTGCCTGTGTATGCTGTCATGCACTGATCCATAACCTGGTTTGATTATGAGGGTGTTACTTTACAAAGCCCATCCCTCAAGAGGTTTGAATTCAGAATTTTCCTTTTCCTAAACTAGTTGCTATACCAAGGTTAAAAGAGCCCAGTGTGCCCTACTATTTACCCATAGCTGAAAGAAGAACAGATTTATACCTTTCATAAGTGTATTAGCACCACATAAAATGCAAACAGCCTTGTTCTGGATTTGAACTCTAGCTGCTAAGTTCACCTCCTACAACAATAACAATTACACCACAAGCACCTGCACAATTGTTGTCAGTTCTAAAATAAAACTGAGTGTTCAGTCTTTCAGAATTTGCAGCCATTTGTTTTGATGCATTAAATAAATCTTGCTTGTTACATAAACATCTTATGACGTATTGTTATTACTAGTATAAAAAAAAAAATTATGGACTTATTTACTTAAGGGTCAGATGTTCTGCCAGGGATCCAAGGATCAGAGCATCAGTGCACTCTGCCTAGGAACCCAAGTAGAGTGTCTTTCTCTTCAGCTATGGTCTTGTCTTTGAAAATATAATATGGCAAAAAAAAAAAAAAAAAAAAAAAAGATGCAAACATAGTCCTGAAAATTCTTATCCCAAAGTTGCACATTTCTATTACATTATAAAGGATACAAGTTATATGGGCCAGGCAATTATTTTGCGTATGTATACAAGACCCCTCCCCCCATGTTAAACCAACCTTGTCAAATGGGGGAGGCAAATAAATACAAGGATCAATGTATTACACCTAATGCATCATTTTAGGAACAGAAAGTAATATCTGTGAAATGTGTTTGATATATACACATACTTTTGTAAAAACACCAGTTGTACCAACAACAAAGCATTCATCAAATGACTGAGATCAGGTTTTGGGACCAAAGAATTTTTACCACTAACTCAGCAATACCTTACAGTATCAGTAGACTGTTTTATTTTTGTTTTACGGAATATCAACCACAAGGGGTCACAGTAGACTTTGGTTTTCTATGACATTGTGGAAATACCAGATGAAAATGCAGACTTCTGTTGTATTGACAACTCTCCAGCCAATATAAACAAGCCCAGAAATCACATAAGATTCAAGTCAATGATTTGATTTCTTTGTGGATTATCTACTGCTAAAGCCATCCTTGTAAAAGGAAGTAATGGTACTATTTACCCATAGCTGGGAGGGAGAGTACAGGGGTTCATACCTTTTTCAAGGGGATTGAAAGTGAACATAATAGTGTGACTGGAGTTCAAACTAGTTTACTACAATATTGCAGTCTAGTACATTAACGATTATTTTATAAGAACTCTTCCTTGGTAAGAACCAAACTGACAAGATAATAATGTCAAGATACTGAATGAGAAATTGAAAGTGAAATTTCCATGGAATTTATGTGAAAAGTGTGTATAAAAGCACAAATATAAATCATTAATTCAATGATGTTAACTTTGAATTAAGTGACATACGGTCAAATTTGACTGGCAAGTCAAAGTCACATTTTATATATTTCAAATGACATTTTTTTAAACTAGTAACATGAGGAAGTCTTGATACAGGATCTCTTCAATCAATTTACAATCTCAGTGTAAGATTTATGCCATTATCAACACAGGTGACCGTTTTTATAAAGTTGGCTCTGCACTGTTTTGATGTGAATATATTATTCTATCCTCCAACATAGGAGTATACCCCATTTCTTTGTGATATGGTAGTGTTTATAGTCTTTCAAACTAGTATCATTATTTCAACTTTTCTGTAAGTACATAGTAGGCTAGAGAGTCCTGTCTTCTCTAATATTAAAAATAATACAAACACAGCCTCCTCCAGGATTTTAAACTTGCTTTACCAAGTCCATTTCCAACACATCTCTGGCACACCATTCTTCCCTTATTTCATTCAAAAAGGTAGGGGCAGTTCTACACAAGCCACCACTATGAATTAATCAGTTGTGTAGTTCACTTGCTAACCTTCAGTTTAGTTAATGTTATCATCATGCCACACACACACACACAGTAAAAAGAAGTAATACAAATAAGTTTTTACATAAAAAGAGCACTCAATACTATCATAGCAGAACAGGCATAAAATAAAAGATATTATAATGATGAACACTAGAAGCCCAATACATGAAGTTTCATGTGATAGGCAGACAAATTAATTTGTAATAATTTTTAACACATAAATACTACACCAACTGAGTCAGATGTGCCAATCTATTCATACAAGGATTGACAAAGTCCATATGCTGACCAAGATACTATCATGGAATGGGACCAGATTAAGTTTGTTTTTTTTCAAAAGTCTCTCTTGCAGTCCACACTTCTTCTAAAGTTGTAATGTTGGGATCCCATTAATCAAAAAAGTCATCAATAGCAGATATGACATTATCATATGAACTTTTGAGTCTTACCTCATAAGTAAGCTAGTTATTTTTTCTGTATATTATACTAGTAGTCATATAATCTTAAAACCTTATATTAAATACTTTAGTTAAATTTATACAAAGTGCAAAATTCTTCATTATTATATTACAATTAGTAATGATACAAGGTTGGCAGTATTTTAAGACAATTTTTTTTGCTAAATAAAAAAACCAATGGAAACAATTCCCGTCTTAAAATGATTTCATAATGTCAGAAATCAAGTTTGATATGAATAAATTTTGATGGACCAGAAGAAAAAAAAAGACAAAGTAATTTTTCTAGATTAGACTCAGAAAGGAAAGCAAAAACAGGAGAGACAAGAATGACTACCAATAGCCTTGAAAACAAAATTTTATATATATATATATATATATATATATATATATATATATATATATATATATAAACTTATTTTTAAAAATTAAGATAAAAGGTTGGATTTCCATTTTCCTAAATATGGTGGCTACTAGTTTTGACATGCTTTATATTTTTGCTGAACCACATTAGTTATTTTAAAACTACCACTTCAAGCTTTGCAACCCCTGATTGATTTTAATGGGATATCAATCTAACTAGTCATTTTATACCGAGAGGTTAGGGAATTGGGTTCATTATATATGTTTTTGGCACAGTTATGATATCAGGTATTTTTGATACAAATAATTTGCACACATTGGTATGGTTTCAAGTATTTCTATCTAATACTAATAATCATATGGTTTCAAGTATTTATTTCTATTTAATAAGTCATTTCTTTGCAAATGGTTACATAGTTTCAAGTAACTATGAGGGTAGGCTGGAAAGTTCATGTGCTGTTGATGAATTGATCAATTGAATCCAAGCACCACAACACTAATGGAAGAAGTGTGGACCGCTAATGGAATTATATCGAAAAATAAACCTCATTTGTTTATATTCCATGAGAGTATCTTATTCAGCCTATGAACTTTTCAGTCAACCTTCGTAATAATAATCCTTAGTAAACAATTATAGCTTTAACCAACTAAACCCAAAAACTTACCGCTGTCTATCTACCTGATGGCAAAGGTTTGGCTAAAAAAATTCAAAAAAATATGTAGCCCATACGATATCAGGACAATATTCAGAAGTGGCTCAACTCTTTGTAAACATCTCCAAGTCAAACCCCCACCAGAATACAACATGACCAAGAATTGCATATATTCCATCCCATACAGCAGTGGCAAAGTCTACAAAGGCAAGACATGCCATCCTCTGAAAGTAAGACTACAGAAACATCAAAAAGCAATGGTACGAGGAGAATAGAAAAGTCAGGTATTGCTGAGCATGTATGGAAAGAAAAGGGAAACAATCTACCCTAATGGGATAAAGTTAACATTGGAAAAGAAGACATCTCAAAGAGGCAGCACATACATTTGACTATGTTGACCTCTTGAATAGCCCAAGTATAGAAATGAACTCAATCTGGGAACCAATAATTGAAAAGGCCAAATCAAATTGTTTTTAAAATAAATATCAAGAATAACTGACGCCATTGGATTTTATATTTCGAATTCATCTAATGATGATTCTCAGATGATGAGTGTGAAAAAACAATGACATCATTATATGAATAAGATCTTCATAGTTCTTGAACACATTGTTTGATCAATAGTCAAACTGTAAAAATGATTTCCCAGGTTGAATCATTATTTCTATGCTCAGATAAACAAGGGACACCTGAGAAAGGCCAGAGGATACAGTGGCTGAAATGTTGTATTTCAACTTACTACAATAAAGTTGACAACAGTCAAAAAAAAAAAAAAAAAAAAAAAAAAAATCAACCAAAATAATGCTAAAAGTTAGTTCAGCTTTTTGTAACAAAAAAAATTAATGAATTTTTATGCCTAATATACAGCACAAAGATAGTTTTATCATCAGACAAGCAGTTGGTGGCCTTTGCTCAAAGGTCTTTTATTATCATATCTAGAAGATAAAATTTTAAAAATTATATATATTAGAATGACACCAACAAAGACTCCATTGCTTGGTTAACTTTGTTCAAAAGGTCAATGGAATATAGAGTCAGTCTTCTTTATCCATATAGGATCAAAGTTGGGTGATTAAAGCATCTTAAATACCACTTCTATGTATTTACAGAAGACAATGACTTAACTTCAAGTGATGATGAACATTACCATAATGGATTTTTTTTTCATTACTCAACTAAACATTTTTGTACTGGAATAAAGTTTGTGAGTGTAATACACACACGAGTTATTGTAGAAAATAGAATTAGTAACCCAAGTTCAATTTCTGGATTAGGCTGCTTGCATTTCACTTCATGTCAATGCCCTTTGGAAAGACATGAACCCATCTGTTCTCCCAAGAGTAAACAGTAGGGCAGAATAGGTTCTTTAGCTAGGGTTACACAACTCAAAGATAAAGAAAAATGAATTAAAACCAGATGTACTCTGCTTAAAAATTGACTGTGTTACATCTTATCCATAGAAGGGTTGGGTAAAAACATTTTACTAAAATTATTATATACTAAAAGAAAAGCTTACTACACATCTGAATAGTCTTTCTTTATAATATGATATATAATCTAACTTGAAATGATTGGTTATCATCAAATTAAATAGATTGTCCCAAAAATAATTTAAATTTACAGAAATAAAGTTAACCATTTTGAAATATTAAAAAGGAAATTTTAATTCTATGTAAGATTTTTAAGCACAATGACATTTTGTTCCAAATGTCTATCCATTCTTAGTAATGCAGCAGGATTTTCTAATTATAACTTCACCCAATAACTAAAATAAGAATGGTTGAAATAAAATGGGTCAAGTTAACAAGTACATTTTACAGGAACACCAACATACATGTCTACTTTCAGAATTAGATTTTTAAAATTCTTAGATGATCTTCCGTAAGTGTTTAACCAGAATTAAACAGTTCAATAAGATTTGTGCTAAGAATCAAATGTTATTATTACTCTGGATATTTCCCTATAACCAGATTTATTGGGATACCATGCTGAATAATCTCCCTTCAGAGCATCTATCAAAATTATGGCAGCAAAGGGGATAAATTAGCAGTGCCCATCTCCTCTCTAAGTAAAAATTGGCAGCTTGTACTGGGTTATATGTCACTAGCAGCAAAGAAAAATCCCTGAACTGAACCATTCCTCCAATTAATTATAAATTAATTCAATGCCTTGTAAGTAGGGTTTAGTATACACTGTACCCCCCCTCCACAGAGAGGTAAGAACTCCCCCCTGCATAAAAAAGCGGTGTGGTGTCTTGGGTATGACACTAAACTGCATCTGATAATGAGGTTTCAATCCTGGAGATCTAAGGGTGTGTGAAGTATCCTTTCATTGTCATTACTCTGTCTACTCTAACCAGGAGTGGTAGTACTTGTTAGGGTCCCACCTATGGGTCAAATAGATCTGTTTGAAAATTATTCCTATTTGATAGGACCATGTGTTTAAAACACAAAAAATGTAAATATGAACATACAAGGAATGCAATTCCTAACCTCTCAGCATTAAACAACCCTAGATGAGTTAACATGCCATTAAAATCATGATAGAAATAACATCCACAATGATAGAAGTTTCTTAATGAAGCTCATTTCAAATTCCTTCCAATTCAATGTGAAGCCGATCTAACAAGAGTGTTCTTTATTAAACCCATAATAAAATTCTTGATAGCTAAGAAAAAAATTATTTGTATTAGATAAGAATACTTGATATCACATAAACATGTACAAAAAAAAAAAAAAAAAAAAAAAAAATTAAAATTGCAATGAATGCGATTCCCTGACTTCTAGTCATGAAATAACCCTATATGAATTGACATGCAGTTAAAAGTAATCTAAATCAATTCAGATTTAAAGTTATAACACAGACTCTTAAATACTTCACATCTTTTTTTAAATATTGTTTCATATTTCCTAACTGAGAATTAGAGGCTCATAAGAGTTTATAAGTGCAGTGTGACATTTAAGAAGCATCAGGTTTACAATTTTGTGACGTCAATCTGCTGCTAAGGTCCTAAATTATTATAAAATTCAAATCAGATTTTATCCATATTCATGCATCAGTATATATGAAAGTCTGTATGAATGGGATTCTCCAGGTACGTGCCTATTTTAAGAGGCACTAACTGAAATCTCATTAAAATTAAAGTCACTTTGTCATCTTAATTTTCAAATGCCCAACTTAGATAGCCTTTTTGATTCCACCCATTCTATATTGACATTTTCTCAGAGATTAGATTTGAGAGAATGCCAACATCAGGGGATATTTAAATTCAATTATTTTGCCTTTTTTTTACAGAAACCAAAAAATTTTGCCAAGACATTTTGAAAAATGATGAAATTTGGATCAGGAAAATTTGTCTTTATAAGCAGAGAAAGAGAGGATTAAAAAAATCTTGAAACTATACAATATGAAAGAATATACAAGAGTAGCTTCTGTTATAACAGTCACTGCAACCTTAGATTTTTGGTTTATTTCTTTAACAGCATATCAACAATCAAATAATTTAATGCCAAAATGTTTGATTATAAATCCTAACTATGTTTCATTGCGATCATTTTTTTTTATTTGTATATCATATGTCATCAAGTATTCTTAACACAAATAATTTCCAAATAGATCAATTTGAGCCATAGACAGGAACCCTAACAGGTACTACCAACTCCATGTCAAAGTGGACCATGAAAAGATGACTTGAAACTCGCCAAAGCTTCAGAACAGGAGACTGATTACCAGATATAGTTTAATATCCAAGCCAAGACAGTAGAACTATAGAATGGATATACAGACTTTAAATGACATAGCACATAGTAAATGTTTTATCATTTCAATATTTATAAACATCAACTAATATTCTGAAGAAAATATTTCTTAGAAAATAGAAGACAGAAAAAGGGAGAAATGACAAAATATTTCATTTTAGTAGTTAATTTTTTAAATGGGCAAAAATTTTATGAGGCTTATGTGATAAAGTAATTTTTAAGATTTCCACAAACTTATCTTAAAATAAAGGGGGGGGGGTAACATTTTCTTTTCAACACTCCATTTTTGTAATGTTTTTTTTGTTTTACTGATTGATGACATGTCAACCTATCTAGGGTTATCCTATGGCTAGATGTTAGGAATGTTGTAGTTATTTGTATTAGATAAGAATACTCGATATCAAATAATTTGCAAACAGTTGTAATTATATTTAATAATAGTCGTTTGTTTGGACTCAAGTTATATGGTTTCAACTAACTAACTAATAATCCTTAGTAAACAATTACAGTTTCAAGTATCAATTTTTAATACAAATACATACAGATATATGGCAACACATATTCCTATCAAATACGAATAATTTTTAAACAAATCTATTTGATCAATAGATGGGTGCTTACAAGTAGTACAACTCCAGGTCAAAGTGGACATGGGAGTAATGACAAGAAAGGGGTATGTATTCCACACTCCCCAGAAGGGGGTGGGTCTTACCTCTCTGCAGAGAGATACTATATTCAACAGAATGAGAGAATCATGTTAATTCAAAAATGAAAAATTTATTTCAAGCATAAAATAAACTGGTATTGCTATTTATAAATTTATAGAAATATACATTTTTCTACGCAAGTCCAAAAAAGGTACACAATCAATTATTACTTTTAGACAAAAGATGTTCCTCCCCAGGTATAAAGAATATTTGACATCTTTATGAGATAAACAATGACATTAAATTCAGACAAATTCTTACAGATGTCACAAAATTGGACAGGGCAATAAGATTAAAAAAGTTAGTTAATCAAATCTCACACTATTTCATAACACACAAATGCTACAGATCATTTTCTAAGTGGGAACCGAGATAATATGGGGGTAAGAATTGTTTGTCCACCCAAATCACCCTTTCCTTGACCTAAATATAGTATTTATTTGCCTCCAACTATGAAAGAAAATATGACAAAGAAAAGTTGATCGAGAGTGAGTAGTAACAAAAATAGCCCAGTTTCTTGATCTTAGAGAGCTAGAGTAATGGGGAGGTGCTGCCTGGAAGACAGATCTCCAGAGCTCAAACATTTTATTTGTATAATGTCTCATCTCAAAACAAATTCCGGTTAGCAAAAAGGTGATGAGACAGAAGTTTTTTTTAATCTTAAACCAGTCATCTCCCAAGACTTCCACATTAGTTATCATATTTACCAACCCCTCCGCTCGGGCAGGATATGACAAGGTCAATTTTTTAAGCGGAGTTTAACAGGTTTGAATTCAGAGTTGTCCTCCTAGACTAGTTGCCTCACCAAGGCTGAAGAACCTAGTCTGTCCTACTATTTACCCATAGCTGGAGGGAGAATAATTGGATTCATACCTTTCCCAAGGGTATTAGAGCTATGTGAAATGCAATCAGTCTTGCCCAGGATTTTAACTTGTGCTGCCGTGTTCATTTCCTACGACGATAACCATTACACCACAGGCACTTCCACATTAGTTATATCAACAGCAGTTAAATCTTTTCAACTACCCACACAAGGGACTGATTTAAGGAACTACCCTTTTTTCTTCCATGTTTCTTGTGGTTAATAGGTCTTACAACACGGCCCAGTTTCCAAACCCTAGAGAGTTAGAATAATAAGGAGGTGCTGCATGGGAAATGGATCTCTAAAGTAGGCAGACAGGCACTTCATTTCTATTGTATCTCATTTAAAGACAGAGACAATTTCAATTAAGGAAAAGGTGATGAGGTGGAACAGATTTTTTTTAATTCAGTTATCCCCAAGCAGCAGTATTTAAAATCCTTCCAACTACTGCCAGGAGGTCTTACGACACGATTTTACTGACGCCGGTGTTCATATCTTATTTTGCCCAGATTCACAAGTTAAATCAGGTGTTTGGTTTCATTTTTTTCTCCCCACCCATTTTTGGGGGGATAGAAGGAGTAGGTGCTCGAATTACTGATAGTAACTGACAATTATTCAAATTACAAATGATGAATCAAAGCCACGTGCACTTATCCACTCCTTGTGCTAAAAGGGGCGTTAACAGCCGGCACTAGACTTCTTTAAAAGTAGGAAAAATTAAGAAGAGTATGTGATGATGTTCTTCATTAATATAGCCGTTCCGATTTCTTCAAAGTTAAAGTTCAAGAACGAATGGAGACTATTTTATTGTAATCACAAAAAGTTTTTGAAAAGTGAATAAACTTCGAGGGTATTTTTATGCGAATTATGAGGATGAAAAACAAATTTTTATTTTTAATTACTTAGAGCAAAAGAAACGAAAATTATTTGAAAATTTAAGATTTAGTTTCAGAACAAAGATAGATTCGGGCGATCATGTTAAATATTTTTAAAAATCAGTATTCGTCAAGAATTTCTCGCAAAGGAAATTTCTGAAAAGTGTGTGTATATATATATATATATATATATATATATATATATATATATACACACACACAAATTCACCATCCAGATAGAGAAAGTTTGTCATTTCCTTCTTTTTACCATATCTTCCTTGAATATATCGACTATCAACCCTAAGTTTCCATCATCTTAGTGCAAAGACTTAAGCAATATAGCGGGTACGTGAACTGTAGCGAGCTGAAAAGGCAGTTTTCAGTTAATAATGATAAAAAATTTTAATGTCGATTATGACAAACTTACTCTTCTGGGTAGATAGATATTAAGAAACTGGGATTAATAGACAGCTATTTTGTTTTTTGTTTTCTAATTTTATTTTTTTTACATGACAGCAGACAGTTCCTCAGAAGAATATTCTGGACAAAAAAAAAAAAAAACTTTAGTTTATTTCTTTATCCACTCCGCTCCGCCCCCATAAAAACTTTAACAGCGAACATTTTTTAGCGTTTCGTGATATCGAAGAAAACTTTAAAAAATTTGAATCGATCACTTTTGCTGTAAATAAATACTTAGATCTTGCGAGTGATACCAATTGTAGCCGGTGTGCTTTGGTAAGGAGACTGGAAGAATCGGGACCAAACAAACCACAGCACAGTTAAGATCAGCTCGTTATACTCAGAAGAGTCCTGAAGGAGACTTGCTGTCACTCAGACTCCAGTGAAAAACCGCCAGTCAATACTGGTGTGAAAAACTCGCAACAAAATATAATAAACGCATTAATATCTAAAACTAGATACTTTGAAATACACACCCAACAACTGGGCGAATTTTTTCTAATTCACGAGAGAGAGAGAGAGAGAGAGAGAGAGAGAGAGAGAGCAAGTGAACAGCTTGGACAACCTGATCCTCAGGGGAAATAAATTAGACACGAGTCTGAATTAATACTAGTATAGATTTCAAATAAATAAGAAAAAAATCGTTTTAGCTGAAGTGAAGCATTGAGACACACACATAGAAAATTAATAGAACTTGTAATTTGGAAATTAAAAATTATACTACAAACAAAATAAAAAGTTAAACATAAAGTTTGTTTTTCCTAGTTAGTGATAACAAAGTTGACCAAATGATATTTTTCTTAACATCTGCTGTTGGCAACGCCCACTTTGTATAAAGAAATTAGATTTTTACCGAGAATCAAAACTTAAAATTTGTTTCTTCATTGACAAAATTTTATGCTATATAAAAGAAAATTTTAAAAAATAACTTTTCTCGTAAAAATCTTTTGTTAAATTAAAAGGAAAAAGCTGGGAAAGTTGAAACAATTTAAACTTCACTAGTTGATCAACCGGTGCCCTTGGATAAGGGGTAAATAAGGGTTACGCCTTTTCTTCAACGATGTGATAAAGCTTCTAATCAGAACTATGATTACGGAATGAAATTCATTAAATTACCTGATAAACAAAATTCATCGAATAATTTTTTTTATTTTGATTTAGGGAAGAATTTTAAATTCACAATGTTCTTTTGTTAATTTTTTAAAATCCACAACTATAATACGTCTTAAGTTTCCGCATCTTTAAAAGCTTAATTTGATAATCAAGATGAAATTATCTTAAGATTTTTTTTCAAACAAAAGTTTGAGTGGTCCATTAAAAAGTTTTTTTTAAATTTTAAAAAAATTAAAAATAAATAAATAAATTACTGATAAAGTTTTTACCATTTTTCATGTAAAAATAACACCCACAGAAAGTGACAGGTAAGATTCTTTTTTCCATTAGCATTCAAGGATCTTTTCCAAAGAATCTCCAAAAATAAAAATCTACCCGATTCCATATTTCCCCATATTAATTTTCTTCTAGAACAAAAAGAAAGGTGCCATTAACTTTGTTTAGCTTAGTTTGGCATAAGGCCATGTTTTTTGTTTTTACTCAACATGTTAAAAGACTTGTACAGTATTTTTTAAAAGAAAAGGAGACACCAAACAATCAAGATAAATAAATTTTCTAAACAGATTATTTACATTCGTTTCTACTTAAAAAAAAAAAAAAAAAAAATTTTTTTAATTTCTTGGAGTGGGGGGGGGTCAAAAAAATTTCACCGAATCAATTTCAAAAGAAATTGTAAAGTTAGTCTTCGAAATCTAAAATAGTGGGGAAAAGATCAACTACTATATATATATATATATATATATATATATATATATAAAATGTGTGTGTGTGTGTGTGTAACTGCTAAATGTTTACAGCTTTACATTCCAGTTTTATCGAAGAATTTTTTAAAACCTTATTTCCAAGAGAAAGATGAATATTTTTTTTAGAAAAGTTTTATGCTTATTTTCTATACTCAACGAATTTTTTCTTTAATTTAACCAGGGTAATTTACACGCCAATTTGTAATTTAGAATAGAAAAAAAATTAGCACCTATTTAGCTTTCATTCATTGCAAAGGAATTTTACATAAAAACAAAAGTTTTTGTAATATAAGGCACAGTAAAAATAATTCATCAATGAAGTCATTGAGTTCTTTTGTTTACAGTAGCCACAAACATTTCAATATATCAGAAAAAGGCCAACAACAAATGGATCGATGGTTTTAGATGAGACAACAAAGGAAGGTTATTAATTTTAATGATTATTATATCTGGAAAGAAAGAAAAATAAACCATATTTACAGCAGAAATTATTAGATATTTTCTACTCGGAACAATAGAACACTAAATCCAAAATCGTACACAGTAAATGCAGCCAAAAAAAATTTAAAAAAAAAAGGTTTCAGTATGTTAACTTACTGTTAAATTAATTGCTATTTCTTTTATTTCATCTTCCTTTAGGGTAATTTGATAAAAATGTTTATTAAATGAATGAAAATATTAAGGAAAGAAAAATTATAGTCAAATGGAGTATTGCTGTTTAAGTTTTATTTTCTAAATTAATTTTTTTAAATATTGTTTTCATTGTTGCTTAATATTTATTAATAATTGAACAGACTTTTTATTTCCTCAAAGTCATTTAGCAAATAAAATTATGCTGGCTTTTTTAATAAAAAGACTTAACATGTATTTATTTTTAAATTCGTATCTAAAACATTTTAAAAATCATATCAAGCATAATTAATTATTATTGAACATTAAACAAACTGTTGATATTATCCACAATGTATACAGACACTTATTTGTTACAGTCACATTAAAGATAAAAGGATTATTATTAAACGCAAACCTTAAGTTAAATACTTACATAATAAAAATAAAAAATTAAATAAAGTCGTAAAATACATTTTTTCCTTTAACTCGTTTAAATAAACCTTTAAAAAGTTTAAGAAAAAAAACTTTGGAAAGAAAAAACATCAAAATTTAGAAATAAACACTTTTTTTCCTTTTTATATATGTAAATATATATTGACTATGTCTACTCACTCTTACTCGAATGTAAAAATCCGAAAATTTAGATTTAAAATGAAATAAATAAACGAATAAAAACAAAAGTAAAAGAGAAAGAAAGTCTAAATTAACGGTCAAGATATGGGGGATCAGTGTATATAGAATCCAAAAATAAAAAATGATCCCCCACTTTTATTGTATTATATTTATTTACAAAATCGAGGACTGTTTTCAAACCGGACAGTTTAAGGGTTTATTTCTATGTAAAAATGTATGAAGCACATAAGTTAGTAATTCACAGCAGAAAGAAAATAAAAGGACATAGTCCCTGGATAACAGATGCTAACGGAACTAAAGTTTGTCTAAACTGTCAATAAAATAACAAATACAAAATATAAACGACAAGCCAAAAAATTAAATAAGTAAATAAATGAAAGGGGGCTCTTGCTCTCTTTCTGGTTACATAGAGTTTTTAATCTCCTACCTTGTTCTGCTCCCCGCCTAGAAGGTCGGGGCTATCATCCAATCCGTCCTGCAAAGACAAGAATAGAACGACAAAGGTGAGATACTGTCCAGTAATCGAGGTGTCGGTCCGGAAGCTGACCAAAGTAAAAAGTGACGAGAAAATCGGAGTAGAAATAAAAGTGAATTCGCCGACACACATCGACGTCCACCCACCATCATGGCTGCCCAACAGCTGTGACACGTGACCTGCTATCAAGTAAAGACAGCAGCGACCAACGACGACGCCTCCTGAACACGACAGGCCGCACTTTCGTATTACCAGTCCCACACACCCACTTCGTCTGACAAAACTTTAAATTCAGTTTTCCTTTTAAAGAAAAGAATCAGAAGGGAAAAAATGGACCGTGATTATTAACTCTATACTCACGTTTCTAACCTAATGTCATACTAAACAAAGCTTAGTAAAGATATCTGCTATGTGTATGTAGGTCTCCTCAAAAAAGAAAAAAAAACAGCCCACAACGAGCCATGATAAAATTCTTGTTGTCCGCTGTTGGTGACTTCCGTGGCTCATCTAGTAGTGATGTTAGTTTTTAGAGGTAATTAAGTTTAAATAGAGCAGAATATTTCCTAATATGATCTTAAATATTGCAGTCGACCCCATGTATAAAAATTTAAAAAATAAAAAACTATCTTAATTCATCACAAAATCAACACTATTATAAAACATTTTTGTGGTGTTAAATGAAAACTATTTACTCGTCTGCTAGCGTTATTGGTTTATAAAAATTAAGTAAATAAAACATAGGTACCTGGCTATGTTTGGAAAAAAAATAAAACAAAAGGTTTCGGTGAAATAATTCTTAATTAATAATTATATATATATATATATATATATATATATATATATCAGAAAAAATATGGATACAGAAATATGATCATAACATGAATACATATCAAAAAAGTTTTTTTAAAAAGTTCTGATCAGTTTCTAAGAACCGCTTTGTGGACGTTTCTTGTTCTTCCATCTTTGGCAAAAATGTAATGCCTTTTTTCCCTCATGAACATCAAATATATAGCAGACTGTAAGAAAATAACTGGATGCGACCTCATCATTCCTATTATTTCAAAAACATATTTTTGTACATCATTTCAAATTCTTTGTCTCACTCAATTGAAGCAGACATTGCAAAATTAAAAATTTTGTTGAACTCCAGTGACTACAAATGATCTCAACAATCAACATATAGTTGGAGCTTGTGGTCATCTCAAAATATCAAGTCCCTCCTGGCGAAGGCCCGGGGCCTGTTCTGGACTTCGGTCCGGAGCGTGGCCCTGGAAAAGGAACAATGGCAGACTTGGGGCCTTTAATTAGGCACCTAGTTTCGACTAGGCTACCTTCGGGTGGGTGAGCTGCATTTTTGTCTCCTTTGTCCCCCTTGTACGGCACTAGACCATGCGTCTAGTTTAAGCCGCAAACTGGCATACGTGCCCGGACCCACATTTGGGTTCGTGAAACTGCTTGCCTCATCAGGCTCACATTGCACTAAGTGAGCCGATGAGCAGCACTGACAAGCAGGGTTCGAGTCTCGGCTCGTTCCCGACCTCCCCTCCCCTTTATCCCCACTTTAATCGGCCTTCGGGCTTTTGACCTTGTGTCAAGTCGTGTCTGGTGGGAGGCAGCGACAAATATATGGCTGTGAACCTCAACCAGAAGTACACAAATGTAGAAACTTTTGTATCAAATTATGGATAAAAACCAGCCAAAGTTTAAATTTAGAGAATACAACTTGAGCAAAGGTGGACTGATCAGGATGTGGGCCCCTAGGTAAACAAGCTTATTGGTTCTTTAACTCATCCCTTGCTACCATTCCAAATTGATTATGGAGTTGAAGGAGGTTTTGGTAGTTTTGTTGGGAAATTATGAGGTTTGGTAAGTAGCTTTTTTTCTTACCTCATTCACTTGTTATCTTCTTTTTGTTTATTGAAGCTGCAAAGGAATTAAAGATGGAAAGGAAAGAGAAAGGTTTACTTTTAAACTAAATATTTTATTTTCAGGTTTACAACTATTTTGTGGTGAGGAATGTTTTCTTGAACTAGTTGAAATAACTGAGCCTCTCGGTCAAGATATCAGAGGAATTTCAGAAATCATTTTTGACAAATTGTGAATTGTCAGTCTTGGACTTAAGGTGTTTCAGAGTTTGCCATATGTGTCTGTGGTCAGTCAGTATGTTCTGATGCTGCTGCTAGAAGACATCACATGCTACTTGGTGAGAAGGCCAGCAGACACATGTGCTCTAACTGGCAATTGAGAGGTGAAGGAACGTCTGCACAGTTGCAATGTGTCAAGTGAACTGAGGAAGAATTTCTTTTTGGCACCAGGAAGCCCATCTTTTCAAGCGTGCATGGATTGCCCTTCCTGTGAGAAGCCCCCTGGGAAATAGTTATTTTTGTATTTATTTATTTTATTTCATGTTTATCTTATTTCTATTTTTATTTTTTTATGTTATATATAGGCTTTTTTATTTCTTATTTAATCTCCACAAGATATATTCAACCTTAATCTGACATTTGTCAAAAAAATGCAGAGAAACTTATTTTGTTATTAATCTCCATTTGCTACAAAGTATTTTACTTGCTTACCTAGTAGACTATATTAATAAAATAGTTGTGTCCTGGGTATGACAATAAACTGCATCTAATGGTGAGGCTCCAGTTCTGGAACTCTGTGAAATGTGGTGTACCTCTACATTGCCATTACTCCCAGGTATACACTGGTTGTACCAGTTAGGGTCTAATTTATGGATCAAATAGAACTTTTGGAAATTTTAAAATAAGATCAGAATACTTAAAACTACGCAAGTATGCAACAACTGATCACAATTAAATAGAAACTGTTACTTTAAAACCATGTTACTTGAATTATTATTAGGTAGGAATACAAGTATGTAAATAGATTATGGACAAAGTGCAATTTTTAAAAAATACAATGGAATATTAAAGTTGTTGTACCATTTAGGGTCCCATATATGGGACAAATCTCTTTGAAAATTATTAGGTTTGGTTTGGTTTGGTTTTACGGTATATCAACCCTTGTAGGTTATTTAATGCTAAATCCAGTTTATTCATATATATTAGATATATATGATTTGTAAACATAAATTAACAAAGTTAAATAGTTCCAAGTATTGTTATATATCACTAACAATTCAATTAAACGTTAGTCATTTGTTTACACACTGTTAAATGATCCAACAGTTCTACTTCAAACAATTCAATTTAGCCAAAGTCATTTGTTTGCACTCAGCTTAAATGTCAAACAGTTCTGTTTGATCAATGGATAAGACCCTATCAGCTGCTACCACTTCAAGCCAGAGTGAACCCGAGAACAATGGCAATGAATGGGTACTTTGCATTCTCCAAAGCTCCAGCATTACTGGAGCAATTGCCATCAAATTGTTTCGTGCCATATCCAGGACACTTGTTGCAGGGGTCTTACTTTTATGCAGAGATGTATTTGGGGTATTCTACAGCACCAGCCAATGAAAATTATTAGCATTAGATAGGAATACTTGAAACCATATAACTTTGTGCAAATTATTTGTGTTAGATAGGAATACTTGAAACCATATAATTATATGTAAACAAATGATCATGAACAAATAAAGTACAATTTAAAAAATGCAATTGAACATCGAAGATTGTTATGATTGTAATCAAACATCTAAAAATGCATCAAATATTGGCATTAGATAACACATGAGGAGTTAATTTTTATTTATTGCGGACTTTTTTGTCCTCATCTTGGTAGTTTTTTTGTGTTGTTTCTTCTTTGTGGTGCGATAGACAACAACTATGGAAGGCAGTAATTACTGGGGATACGGTTACAAGACTCATCATTCCTATCCAAAGTCGCGGTAAAATCACCTGAAGAAGGCCAGAGGTGAAATTTGGCCGAAACGTAGTGAAAGAAGAAACAACACAAAAAAACTACCAAGATGAGGACAAAAAAGTCCGCAATAAATAAAAATTAATTCTCAGATTAAGAAGCCTCATCTCAAAATGATTCCAATTAAAGACTTACGTGAGGAGTTGATATGCTGCTCATATCTCATCTACTGAAAGCAATATCTACATATGCATTGGGAAAGTATGCACTGCTATCAATAGATTATTGGCCATATGGAATTCTGATTACTCTGATAAAATAAAACAAGAATTCTTCCAAGCTGTATTCATGTCAGTACTACTGTATGGCTGCACCCCTTAGAAAAAAAAACTTGATGAGAACTACACAAGGATGCTCTGTGTTATTTTGTATAAATCCTGGAAGACTACAAAACCTGCAAAACAGCAACTGTGCAGCCACTTACTTCCCATCTCACAAACTATCCAAGTAAGATGAGCAAGATATTCTGGGCACTGCTGAAAAAGTAAGGAAAAACTCACATGAAACATTCTTCAATGGACTACTAGACATGGACATACCAATGTAAGCTGAAAGGCAAAAACTTTCATTCATCAGCTCTGAGTGGACACTGGATACTGTTAATAGGACTTGCTAAGAGTGATGACCAGTAGGAAAGAATGGCAAGAGAGAATCAAAAGAATCCATGTGATTGATGATGATGATGATGATTTTTAAACCTTATTTAGCACTGCTTAATCAGTATGTCATTAATATAACCTTAGAAAATAATCTAACAAAAGTTAATTTAGTGTATTATATCAGTAATATTGAAATGCTCAGTGGTAGGGAAGTTATTTAATTGAGTCCTCACACTCACCAAGGACCCACAAAAGGAAAGACAAAATAAATACATTGCTACATATAAGAACATTTAACTTTTTATACATACAATATATCATTATCATCATCATCATGTCATACTATCAGCATGGATATTTCTAACCATCTCTTGCCACCCCTCCCCATTGTCCATTGCTTTTGGCAGGTCTTCCGGGCTACATCCAGTATCGGCACAGGTTCGAGCAGGACATCCTGCCTTTGCTCGTCCCTGTGAAGGGGTCCACAGGAGTACATCACTTACAAGGACAAGTTCATCTACCTAGGGAGCAGTGTCTCATCAACTGAGACAGACATTGACACACAACTAGCATAGGCATGGACAGCTATCAATAGACTATCGGTCATATGGAAGTCAGACCTGACCAATAAAATGAAGCGCAGTTTCTTCCAAGCAGCGGTAGTATCGATACTGCTATATGGATGCGCCACGTGGATGCTAACAAAACGTATGAAAAAAAAACTTGACGGCAATTACACAAGAATGCCGCGAGCAATATTGAACAAGTCCTGGAGACAGCATACGATATATATTCCAATGGTATTAAAAGGAAAGAATGTGTCCTAACAGAAATATATGCATATTTTTCCATGAACAAGTATTATGTGGAAGTTGTACTAAAATGAAAATAGCCCAGCCAGCAGGGGCTGTACAATATACTGACTGCATCTCTGCAGAGGAGTAATATCCCACCTCCAACAAGTGTCCTGGATATGTCATTAAACCATCAGATAGTGAGACTCCAGCCTTGAAGATTTGGGGAATGTGAAGTACCCCTTTATTGCCATTGCTCCCAGGTCCACTCTGACCCAGAGTGGTAGCACCTGATAGGGTCTTATCTATGGGTCAAATAGAACAAATTGCATGTTAACAAATGACTAATGTTAAATTGTGACTATGATATAGCAATACTTGAAACCATTTTACTGTGTGCAAAGAAGAGATCAGGTTTAAAGATGTTATCTACAAAATGTGTTTACAAATCATATATATATATATTTAATATATATGTAAAAACAGGATTTGGCATTAAATAACTTACAATGTTTGATATGTCATAAAACCCAACCAAATCAAACCAAAAAATTTTTTTAAATTACTTAATAAGGGGAAATAAAATAGCCATGTGGCTTTACTGTTTCCTGACAATGTTTGAAACACATCTCTTCTGTTAAAAAAACACAGGCAAAAGAGGTTGAGAATGAATTTCTGCCAAGTCTTTTACAGCAAGGAGAATAGTAAGATATAGTGATTGAAAGACATTCAGCTTAAAAACTAATTTGAGCCAGGTCTCCTTGTGTAATTTCAAGAACATGACAAATGCAATTTCTTCTTTTATTCTGTTCTTACTTTGGCAAGAACTGCTATGCTGGCAGAAGTGAGAGAGCCATTTGAGTGAAACTGGCCTTCAAAAAGAAAGTGGGTGGTTTACTGGGAAACACAATAAAAAAGACCACATTTTAGACTGGAACAGGTTGTTGATGCAAAACACAGAGATTGCTTAACAAAAAAGAGAAAGTAAGACATAAAGACATGTTCCTCCTTTTGTCATGTTGTTACGTAGTCAGATGCACGAATATGGCCATGTGCGAAATGGGTGAAATGGACATCGAATGTTGATTACGATAGAACATATGAATCTCGAAATTCGAAAACACTTAACGACTTTTTGTTCAGATACGAAACCTTTTTATTAACTTTTGTTATATTTTGACCTTCAACCCAGCCCAAAAATGCTATTCCAAGGTGATACACTGGAAGGAAGTGACACATTCCAATGGCCAGTAATCGAAAGAGATTGCGTGGGCGGATTAAGGCTTATGATATGGGACTAGGTGAAGGTCCCATTGTGCCACTACAGTGATGCACCGGAAGAGAGTAACCTCTGAACTGCATAACAGTTATTTCCGCTTGATGACGATTAAACATTCAATTTCAAAGATCCAGTGGGCGATCGTGTGGGCGTTGAATTATTATATAATTGAGTTGAGTTGGGTGCCAGAGCAGTTGCCAGCAGACTTCCAGACAGTAGAGACCAGATGTGGTAGGGAAGGCCACACCCGACCGAGGGGGCACTCGGAAAACCCCTGATGCAGTTGCCAGCAGACTTCCAGAGAGCTAGAGATGAGATGTTGTAGGGTAGACGGCAAAGGAAGTAATTCTATCGAAGAATTCGCTGGCCCATGAAGTTGCAAAGGCCTATGGAGGCTTCTAATTTTTTTTAGTTTGGAGTTCCGAGGATGGAATAAAGGAAAAAAGGCGTGGCCTACTCCAAAATTTTGTGGATAATGTCTGAGTCTTTCAGTCACAATGGTGTTTTGGATTCGTATGTGATTTGGCAAAGTGAAACGAATCTGGGAAAGGCAAGGTGCCTATGTATTGGTAGCCATGAGGGTTCCTGATTAAATTGGAAAGAAACCCGGCGCGGGTTTGATCAGGTAAAGCATGTTTCTCAAGGGCTTGCAAACCAATGGCATGGAAACAGAAACCTAATGAAAAAAAATGGGTAAGACATTGCTAAGTAGTATTTTGCGTGGACTATTTTAGGTGGTTTTCGGCATGCGTGCCAGATTGTGATACATTCAGATGTATTGTGATACTTTGTTTTGGGCCATGATTTTTGTGGATTTTTGTGGAATGCTTTGGGCCTTGAAGATATTGTGTTTTAGTTTATGAAATTCTCCGGTTACTCCAGGTAGGAACCTGTTAAGCAAAGAACTGGAGTGTGGTCATGAGGAATCCAGGCGAAATGTATTGCTGGAATGACCAGGGTCACTAAGTTTGTGACCAGGATCTAGGACCAGAGTATGGTCCTGTTAGGGTTTTGAAATTTCTTCAAGGAATTATGGAGGGCCCGTTGTGTTGAGAATATAAAAAATGCATCCGTATGGTACCTTGATGCACACATGTCAAGATGGCCAACCACGCAAAGATAGTAAGAGAAATTTAGATAATAATTAGCCGGGCAAGTGTTACATAGAGAGAAGGTCACCTTCTAAGTAAGATTTTGTTGCTGTAGTTCAAGTGATTCTTTTTGTGTTTTCAGCCATCATTGTCCTAGTAAATCATTCTGTAAAATATATGTGAGGGTGATGGAGACGAACGTGAAGAAAATTCCACACATGGAATTTTGAAAAATAATTAACGGATGATTGTTATATTTTGACCTTCGACCCAGCCCAAAAATGCTATTCCAAGGTGATACACTGGAAGGAAGTGACACATTCCAATGGCCAGTAATCGAAAGAGATCGCGTGGGCGGATTAAGGCTTATGATATGGGACTAGGTGAAGGTCCCATTGTGCCACTACAGTGATGCACCGGAAGAGAGTAACCTCTGAACTGCATGACAGTTATTTCCGCTTGATGACGATTAAACATTCAATTTCAAAGATCCAGTGGGCGATCGTGTGGGCGTTGAATTATTATATAATTGAGTTGAGTTGGGTGCCAGAGCAGTTGCCAGCAGACTTCCAGACAGTAGAGACCAGATGTGGTAGGGAAGGCCACACCCGACCGAGGGGGCACTCGGAAAACCCCTGATGCAGTTGCCAGCAGACTTCCAGAGAGCTAGAGACGAGATGTGGTAGGGAAGGCCACACCCGACCGAGGGGGCCCTCGGAAAACCCCCGATGGAGTGGACCCCAACATCAGGAGAACAAGAAAGACACAACGTGACGGTCATAACAGTGGGGTCAAAATATGAAGTTTATGTTTGGTCTCCAGCACCCTCTCACATGCAAACCTTCAACAACCCTTTTGAACCCTTGCAATAAAGTGAGAGGTAAATGTAATTGTAAAGAAGTCTTCCTGCTTCCTTTCTTCATGTGTCTTTCTGTGTGCGTCTGTCTTTACTATTATTGAGTCGTTATGATACGGCAAATGAGTATACAACACTTTGAGTAAAAGGTTTCGACGTAAGGAGGAGAGACACAATCTTCTATGCTGTCTTATTCATTTGGCCCCCAACTCGTGCGGCCCCATTAGGGCGCAATTTCGCCTAGTGTCTGTGAGCTCCAAAAATCGATCCTTCTCGTTTAGCGTCTAGTACCCGACTCTCTTTTCAAATTCTCACACAAACCTCCACACGCTTCCGGTGCGTGACGTCACCCGCACCCAGTCACCTCGGTTCGTTTCGGACTATTATGACATCTGAGTGACACCTCCATCTGCCCGCGCGCACCCGCGTTAACACCTGCTTCAATGTTGCACCTAATTAACCCATGTGCAGAGCCGAAAGGTTCTCAGCCTAACTAAACTCAAAGGCATGAACCGAAATCCCTCGGCTATTTTATAACAATGTATTGCAGAACTTTGTTGTCTCTCGTTCGTTTTTTTTTGTAAAACATTTTTTTTTTTGATTGACCTGTGTGACTATGTGATTCCTGCGTTTGCTTTATTTTAAAATCCTTGCTGTGAGCAGCAGCTTTTAGACAGTCAGACAGGGTTCACCAACCTGTTGAATAAAGACAGGGAGTTTTCTTTCCTTCTAGTTTTTAAGCTTTATTTATTTAGTCTCTTTGTTATTGTTACTGTTGTTGCTCATCATTTCTTTTAATTTTGGTTGCCTGGTTTTTAGTTATGAAATCCAGCCATCATTAAAGTCAGCATCTGGCTTGAAAAATACACAAGCTGTGTGGCTTTGATAGGCAGTTTAGTGACAGAATCCGGTTCATAACAGTAATTAAAAATCCTTTTCAGGCATAACTCTAACAATCCACAAAAGTTTGACTGAAATCAGGCCAAAATATGGGGGAGTCTTGGTTGTATGGATAATGAATAATAAGATTCCAAGATTCTTAGGTTTAGTACAGGTATACCTCGAGTTACAGCGTTTTGAATTAAGTCGTTCTTGATTTTATGTCATTTGTCAAAAAATATATGGAAAAATAAAAACCAAAATTAAGTCCTTTTATTTGACTTTACGTCTGCCACAAATTGGAAATTTATAATATCACTAGGAAAGCATTAAATGCGCAGGAAGCATTTGCTTTTATCGAAAAAAGACTTCAAATCTTTGAGGATATAGACCCAAAGGGTCAATGCTTTTCAAAAGTTATGCATAATTGTCATAAAGCTTTTGCTACTTATCATGTAATCCTTGAAGAGAAGAAGATGAACACAGTTTAAGGAATTCTCCACCAGTTTCTGATTGAAAAGTGTATCAAATAACAACAACAGCCAGAATCAGCTGTTGATGCTGATGATCCACAGCCATCTATGTTTGTGATGTAAATAAACAAATTGAATGTAAACATTGGTAAATTTAACATAAATTAGTTTATTTTCTACTATCACAAAATAATTTTAATAATTGTATTTGTTATTCAACCTTACAAAATCATTTTATTTTATAATGTCTTAGAGCAAACCACATTCACAAATAAAGAGTCCACGATGTACTGTAAAGATTGCCAAATTGTAAACATCTACATTTACAAGTATATACATTCATGTATTCATAAATTTAAATTAATTTTTTTTGTACTATATTAAAAACTAAAGTTTATTTGTTTGTAAGCTTTAAGGAGATTCTTATTGACCATATATTAAAAATTTTTACCAACCCATTGGCTTAGTGGTAGAGTGTTCACCAATGGCCTGGGAGACTGGGGTTCAATCTCAGGTCAAGTCATACCAAAACTCAAAAAGTGGTACTTGATACCTCCTTTCATAACACTCAGCATTATAAGGTATGTTTAAAGGGTAAAGTGGAGCAATCCTGGGAAAGGAATAGTACCCTCCCCAACACCTCGGTGTAGTAGCTATTGAAAAGGAAGCTTTCAGGTTGCCCTCGTCTACGGTTGCCAATTATATATTATTAAAAATGCATTTATGAATAAAATGCACAACTGGGAATGGTTATTTGTGGTTTAGCCTTTTGACAAATAAATTCGGAGACAAGTACATTTGACTCAGGTCGTTTTTTTGGCTTAAGTCATCTTATCTGGAACAAATTACCAATGTTAGGTGAGGTATACCTATATTTGGATTATTATCTTTTTAGGTTGTTTGGTTGTCATTGCATATCAACCTTTGTAGGTTATTTAATGCCAAATCAATTTTTATGAGAATAGTTCTATTTCAAACAATTCAGTTTAGCATAAGTACACAGTTTAAATGTGAAAAACATTTCTATTTCAAGCTATTCAGTTTAGTCAAGCAGTTCTAGTTCAGCTAATTCAATTTAGTATAAATACAGATTTTGTTTACACACAGTTAAATGTCAAAACAGTTCTATATTAAACAATTCAGTTTAGTGTAAGTACAGTTTCAATGTCAAAAAACAGTTCCATTTCAAATAATTCAGTTTAGCATAAGCACACAGTTTAAATGTAAGTACGGTTTAATTGTCAAAAGCATTTCTATTTCAAGCTATTCAGTTTAGTCAAACAATTCAGTTTAGCATAAGTATGCTGTTAGTTCTGTTCAACCCATAGAGAGGACCCTATCAGGTGCTACCACGCCGGGCCAGAGTGGACCTGGGAGCAATGGCAATGAAGGGGTGCTCCGCATTCCCCAAAGCCCCAGCATTATTGGAACCTCATCATCAAATTGTTTAGTGTCATATCCAGGATACTCATGGGGGGGGTCTTACCCCTCTGCAGAGGTGCAGTGAGTATATTCTACAGCCCCAGCTGACTGGGTAATATCTTTTTATTAGCTTTGGGAAGTTTTCTTAATTTTTTATTGATTTTAGAACATTACTTTGCTTTAGCAGCTTTAGTAGCCTAATGGTTAAAAGGTTATCTATGAGTTTCTGATAAGCAAGAATTGCATTGTTGGTAAGTGAGGATGATCTTTTAACTGTATCTCATGTAAGAAATACCGAGTGTGATGGGTCATATTTTGTTTAAATTATGTAAAAAGGAAAATAATATTGACATTTCAATTTATCAGATATATTTACCAAAATTATATGAAAAAATCTTGAAATATTGTGTTGTATAGCCACATATATATACAACTATATGCGGAACATAATCAAACATAATGACAAACTTCAATGAACAAGCACACTTCTTTATAAAAATATAATCTCTCACACTTTATTCTCGAAAGGGTGATGGTTGTTGTATGTGAGAGATGAGCTGGAGACAGGGACAGACTGCTACATTAACCCCAAGTTCTTCTTCGACCATAGCAGCACTTCTTTCTCATCTTGGCTGGGTTGCTCAACCGTCGGTCAATGAGGGCCACAAAGCCCTCAGTCTGCAAGCTGGTTCTCACACTGGCATCCTATCTCCAACAGACTCCAACTGTCTGTGCCCTGGTTATATTATTGTTTAACGCCCACCTATTCCCACTGCTCTTCCGCTTATTTACACTGGTGCATCTCTTGATTGACAGCTCGGTTGAGGGTCAATATATAACATTGTAGATTAATTTTATTCAAAGAAATTGCTATTGGCTTCAACCACAGCCTTCAAGTGACTTCAGAATATCCTGCAAACCTTTCCAACAGTCTCCTTGTTTAAATTGGTAAATGCTGCCATTATCTTTACCTTCAGTTCATCTTTGGTCATGCATGGGGTTTTGTTGGTCTCTCACTCAGCCATAACCAATGCATAATAATCAAAGGAATTGTAATCTGGGTAATTAGGCGGCCAGACATTAGGAATGGCATGGTTACGGAAAATTTCTCAGAACCAGCACTGGGTTTTCCTGCTCGTGCGTCATAGCATAGAATCCAGTTGCCAGACATAGAGTCTTCCACCAGCCATTTGTTTTCTTTACAACTTCATTTTAATTCAGAGAATTCATGCAAAGTCCATCCGCCATCTTTATTACAACAGAAAAGACTACTACAAAGACAAGGCATATAACTAAGTATTTACAACTATCAAGCAAGATAACTCAGACTTCAACACCACCCTTTCACTATGAAGACTCCCTCTTTTAAGGTGTTGATCCCTGAAAAAAGTATCAACTCATAACCATCAGTACATTTGATGAGCATTTTCTGCAGCTGAGAAATAAAGAAAAGTCATACCATCTTTTTGCCTGCTTAAGAAAATTACTGATCTGAAGTTATCAAGTTATTTTGCTTCAAGTCTGGAGTTCAATGTCTTTTCTTTGCATATCTTTGAGAATAATCTCCTTGATTTGATTGAATGTTAGTTCTTCCAATTCTCTGGGATAAGTCATCAGGGAATTTTTCATAATTGCTTCACAACTGGCAGTAGCCAAAAATAAATCATTTTAACCCCTTCTTCTTTATTGTCTTCAAGCTTCTTTGTTCTGGCATGAGCAGTAAAACATCTTATCCAAGTTTCTACAAAAACTTGTTAATCTAGATGCAACAAAGATCCTATGGATCCTGTCAGCAATGCCATAATTACATTACCAATAACCAAAAATGTTACTTCCAACACACATTGTTCTTAGAAAGATACAAGAAGAATGTGTAGATATTAGTGTTTAATCACACTATGGCATGTGAAGAAGAAAAAAATGGACAGAAAATTTTGTTGAATGAAATGTCCTGCCTTGTTGGAAATGTCTGTTCACAAGAGAGTGAGAGAGGAAGAGAAAGAGATTTGAATTCAGTGCAGCATTGTTTTTCTATATGAATAGTACTTATGTGCATCATGTGTTTAGCTTTGAGTGGATGTCACTAGTTTTGTGGACAGTTTTAACCCAGCCTGCCTAACAGAAGATAACCTCACTATTGTTTATCATTCTTTTTTTATGTGTGAATTTGAAGCTTAAGTCATATCTGAAGATACTTCTTTATTCAAATTTCCCAAAATTTAATAGCCAGAAAATATGCAGTGATTGCTACAACTCTCAGATCATAAATGGTTGGTTGGTTGGTTGGTTTTATGTCCTGTTAGCCCTTGTTGGATTATTAAATGCTGAAGTCATTTTTTTTTCCAAGCAATTTTATTATTTTGTTTCAAGTAACTAATTATAATCATTTGAAAAAAGTATAATTTCATTTAACTATTCTTTCCTGTGTTCAATCCCAGGTCGCATCATACCAAAGACTTTAAAAATGGTATTTGATACCTCCTTGCTTAACACTCAGCAATATAAGGTACGTATCAAAGGTAAAGTGGGGCAATCCAGGGAAAGGAGTAGTGCCCTCCCTTATGCCTCAGTATAGTAGCTATTGAAAAGGGAGCCTTCTGGTCGCCCTCGACTATAGACACCAACTTTACTTTTACTTTAATATTGTTTCAAGTATAAAAATTATTTGTAGTTATAGTGGTTTCAAGTATTCCAATATGATACTAATAATTTATATACCATATGGTTTCAAGTAACTATTCTTTTTTGATAACAATATTCATTTTTTTGCCAATGGTTATATGAATTCAAGTATTCTTATCTAATTCAATAATTTGAACACAGTTATATGGTTTCAAGAATTCCTTTATGATAAAAATTATGTACACACAGTTATATGATTTAAAGTATCCTCATCTAATTCTAATTATTTTCAAACAGATCTATTTGATCCATAGATGGGACCCCAGCAGATACTACCACTCTGGGTCAGAGTGGACATGAGAATAATGGGAATGAAGGAGTGACTTCATGCTTCCTAGTGTTCCCAAACTGGAATCATACCACCAGAGTCATGCCCAAGACAGCCATTTTTTAGGGGGTAGGGTCTTGCTTCTTTGCAAGGGATGCAGGTGGCACATTCTAAGCCTTGCCAACAAGGCAAGATCATAAATGAAAAAAAAATAATAAAAGAAACTAGACTTTATATAAATAAACCAAAAATCAATTGTAAAAATTGTTATTTTAACCTTAGAAGTGTGTTTTCTAGCACGTCAAGAAACTCCTATCTGGTCTACTGATTTGAAATTTGGCATTGAAATTACTTCATGTCGGTTCTATGGTGTATGTGAATTTTTGTATGGCTATGTTCAATATTACCTGCTTAATTTATTATTTAAGCAGCTTTTAGTAAGAAAATATTTATATTTCTTAAACGATATTGTGTGAAATAATGTATATGATTTTTCTGAAGTGCTTTGTAGATTTCTCTTATGTATTTTTGGATATTTTGGACTGCTAGATTTGAGGATATGGAAGACATCTAATAAAATACGTTGATACAGCATTATACCATATCTAAAGAGAAGTTTAATTGAAAATTTGCATGAATTGGTGTGTTGAATATCAAGCAGACTGTTTTGAAGTGAATTAATGTTTCATTCATTGTTTATTTCTATCTTTGTAAGTACAGCTTCAGTCTTGATACTTTGAGAACATATATTTATAAAGAGGCACCAAAATTAGACAGACGTTGCATCTGCATAAATCTGGCATTCCATTATTGTAATAGAAACCAACAAAACCTGGTGATATCATGAGGTATTGAATCAGTGCTCTGAATTAGGGGTACTTTTGTTTAAGTTTGTAAACCATGCCTAACCCCAGTGTCATCATTTTATGAGGGATTTTATTTTGTAGCTTCTGCTGTTTTGTAGCAGTAGTTGTAGGAACTTTTATGTTACCAGTCACTACTAAGGTTTATATAATTCACATCTAGTGACTAATTATCTCTTTTGTTTTATGATTCAGAAAATTTGGAAATTAAATTTTGATTTAGAATGTTTTTACCAATCAGTTAAGATTATAGGGTGTGGGAGGTTTGTCTTGTTATTTTTTTTTCATTTTGTAGGTTCATGGGTTGTTGTCGCTGGTGGTTGTTGGGTGTTGTAGTATCTAACTCCATTTGTTTTCTTCTCCCATTTAACTTGTTGGCTTCTTTATCTGTGAAAGGGTGCAAGAGATTTGAAGGAAGGATGGAAGGAAAGAGACGAAGATACCGTTCAACTCAAAACTTTATTTCTGAGTTAAATGACTATCCAGTGGGCATGGAAATTCTTCTAGAAATCATTATAAGTAGTTAGACAAGGTGTTAAAATATATTTATTTCCAGTGGTGGTGAGTTTAAAGTCAGTGATTATGTCCAGTGGGTGTTTTTAATAATATATGTTTTGGCATCGTCAACTTGCTAGCAGCAAACATGGCTAAGTGTCCATCCACAAAACCTGGTCTGTACATGTGTTTGCTCTTAGCAGCTGAGTGGAAAAAAGAGTCCTTTTAGTCTGAGAGGTACTGCTGAAGTGAGGCAGAGTTTTCCTTTAGGACTAGTAAGTTTGTCTTTCAGGCATATGTTGCTCCTACTTTCTGTCAGAGGTTTCTGGGAACTGCTACACATTTGAATTTATTTTATTTTTAATTTCTATTTTTATTAATCTCCACAAGATACTAAAAATAAAATTTTTCATTCAGCAAGCATTCATAGCTTTTATAAAAGAAATGGAATGATGGGATAGCTTTAAAGTATTGGTGAGGTTGGTGCTTGGTAGGATGTCAAGCTGCATCCTTACTCACCAAGGTTCAATATTAGCATTGGTATATCCAATCATATAATAACAGTGAATAGACAAAAGGAAATCAAGCTCACTTACACATATGGGAACATTTAATACCTACATAAACATAGGTGGAGTATTAAAAGAATACACAAATGTATCCCAACAGATAAAATGTGTACATTGTTCAATGAATAAGCAGTATGTAGGGGTACAAAAAATGGTAAAAGTCTTACTTGTCATCTTTAGTGGGCAAAACTATGTGGGCATTATGTTTCAAGAAGCAAGACCAAGTCTGTTCTATGAGCAGAGATAAAAGGTATGTCTTAATAGTTCAAAGACAAGAAAAAATATGTCTTTACCATGTGAAGAACAGAGGACAAAAGAAACCAATTTGAATTATGGAATTGACATGTGACCATCAGGTGTTCAAAGACACACCGACAAATCCAAGGGAAGGCAATTATTGTCTCCCACTAAAAAAAATGAAATGATCGCAGAGCTTTAAACAAAGATGACTGTGCTTTTTAGAAAAGCTTGAATGTATTTTATGCTCAATATTTTTTTAAATTCTGTGAACAGGGTTCACAATATATATTGCAGAAGATATAATACCAATAAGTAAGGCTAAGCCTTATATGTATATTGGGTAACATAACTGATGCTAACAGTAAAAGAATGAAAAGTAACACAAGGGAGTTAAGACCTGTATGAGATTAATAAAGGAAAAATTTTATTATCAGTTGAAGTACATGGATTAGCTGTAATCATATAATTTGGTTGTCTCATTTTGATTGAGGTTGCTGCTATTGCTTTGTAGTGGCCATTTGAGTTCTCTTTAAAGGCACGGCTAATGGTTTTTAATGATTGCTTAGCATCCTTTTGAAGTCATGACTGCTGCTTAGGGATCAAGTTCCAGAAGAGAACATTTTCCATGAGGGTGACAAGTTGCTGCAGAGATCCATCATCTGATATCAGACATCTGGTTGAGTGCTCCTGTCCCCCAGAACTGGGTTGATTCTATTTTAATTTCATTATTCAAAGAAAAGGGATCTAAATCTTTATGTGGAGATTACAGAGGTATAAGACTGATAGAAGTAGTTAGTAATTTTTTACAAAATTTAATTGGAAAACAAAATGGATATACCCCTCAGTTATCCTGGAAAGTCAATGTAGTTTTAGATCAGATCAAGGTACAATGGACATGATTTTTTCTACTCATCAACTTAGGAAGAAATACATCAAATATCACATAGCTCTTTTCTAGGTCTTTGCTGATTTTTGCCCAGTCGACTGGGACTGTTGAATCCAATGACTGCATCTCAGCAGAGGGATAAGACTCTCTCAAAGAGTGTCCTGGATATGACATTAAACAATTTGATGGTGAGGTTCCAGTAATGCTGGGGCTTTGGGGAATGTGGAGCACCCTTTCATTGCTATTGCTCCCAAGTCCACTCTGGCCCGGCGTGGTAGCACCTGATCATATTTACCAACCCCTCCGCTCGGGCAGGATATGACACAAGGTCAGTTTTTAAGCAGAGTCTGTCCTACTATTTACCCATAGCTGGAGGGAGAATAATTGGATTCATACTTTTCCCAAGGGTATTAGTGCTATGTGAAATGCAATCAGTCTCGTCCAGGATTTGAACTCATGTCGCCGTGTCCATTTTCTACAGGCACCTCCAGCGTGGTAGCACCTGATAGGGCCCTATCTATGGGTCAAATAGAACTTAACCATGGTTTCAAGAGTTTAATGTTTTTGCATTTGTTGCGGAGGCCAGATAAATATACCAGTCCCTGCAAACTTTTGAAATATAAATGATTGACAACGAACTAGGCAAGAATGACAAAACAAGGGTGTTGCTTTGAAAGGCCAAACTTTATTATGGCGAATCGCAATCGGAAAAGCATACGGTGAACAATTACCGAGGCCAGATGGTGATCGTTGGAGCAGAATCTAGTCACTGGAGCAGGTCTGGATAGTGGTACAAGACTAGTATTTGTTGGATAGATGGTTGCTGGTGCAGGACTGGTTTCCGCTGGTGCAGGAAGATGGTCACTGGTTTAGGACTGGTATCTGCTGGTGCAGGAAGGTGGTCGCTGGTCCAGGACTGGTAGTTGTTGGTATCTGCTGATGTAGGAAAGTGGTTGCTGGTTCAGGACTGTTAGTTGCTGGTGTCTGCTGGTGCAGGAAAGTGGTTGCTGGTTCAACACTGGTAGCTGCTGGTGCAGGAAGGTGATTGCTGGTGCAGTAAGGCAGTCTCTGCTCAGGACTGGTAGTTGCTGGTGCAGAACTGGTGGCTGCTGGTATCTACTGGTGCAGGAAAGTAATCGCTGGTGGAGGAAGGTGGTTGCTTGTTCAGGACTGGTAGTCGCTGATGTCTGCTGGTGCAGGAAAGTGGTTGTTGGTTCAGGACTGGTAGTTGCTGGTGTCTGCTGGTGCAGGAAGGTGATAGCTGGTGCAGGACTGGCAGCTGCTGGTATCTGCTGGTGCAGGAAGATGGTTGCTGGTGCAGGACTGGTAGCTGCTTCTGCAGGGAAGTGGCCGCCAGTGCAGGAGTGGTAGTTGCTGCTGCAGTGAAGTGGTCGCCGGTGCAAGAAAGTAGCAGCTGGTGCCGTCTCAAAGAGTCTTAGACTTTCTGAATTAGCCCAGAAAAGGGCTGTTAGATTGAGAGGCTGGTAGTTGGGTCTGCTGCATTGTGCCATCTCAGGAGATGTTTGGATAGACTGAGTAACCCTGAAAAAGGCTTTTTAAGCTGAGAGGCTGGCAATCTTCCTGCATCATTTACGGCTGGAATCGGGATGTCGGCTTTAGGGGAAACCTTGAGCAGTCCTTGTGGGCAGCAGCTACTGATTAGGCTTCGGTCGTAGAATGACCAGGGGAGAATCTGGTTTCTCCCACACCCTCGGCTGACGTCCAGCCCAACTGATTTCACCTGGTTTGATACAGCTGCTTTTATAGCTGCTCTGTGCTACTACGCTATGTGGTGTATGTTGGATGACCTTGCTTATTATTACTACATTATAGTGAGAAACTTCATTCTAATTTGACCATTTGTTTTTAAATACTACCTATTTTGTCCATTAGTTGAGGACTGTCCTTAGAAAGACAGGCTGAATTTAATATTTTTAAAAAATGTTCTGTGCAGAGCGACTTAGTCCCTTAACTTGTTCCTAAATACTATTGGCTGCTGACATCATGACTCATCACTTCTTGGAATGGGGTTTGTTTGTTTTGTTTGGGTTATGAGTTGTTGGTTGACTATGATACATTTAAACTGCGTATTTATGCTAAACTGAATTGTTTGAAATAGAACTGCTTTTTATATTGAAACTGCACTACACTAAATTGAATTGTTCGTAAACAAAAACTTTACTTACACTAAACTAAATTGTTTGAATTAGAACTGACTAAACTGAATAGCTTGAAATAGAAATGTTTTTGACAATTAAACTGTGTACTTATGCTTTACTGAATTGTTTGAAATAGAACTGTTTATTTGTATAAAAATAGATTTGGCTTTAAATAACCTACAAGGTTTGATATGCCATAAAACACAAACAAACAAACAAACTTTGTTGATTTAACAAAAGCTTTTGATACTAGGAATACCCTTTGGATCATTCTCACCAAACTTGGATGCCAACCTCTGTTCATCAATATGTTTGTGTGACTACATATATATATATATATATATATATATGCAATTAATCCTTTTTTTTTCCCTTTATCTTTTTTTTATTTTGTTGTAGCAAAACTAGTTAAGTTTAGAAAAGGAAAGGAAAAGGAGTCACCATGAATGTTTTCCTTGTGTTGGTAGTACAATGGTTTACAGACCTGAGTCAACTTGACTGTTTACATGAGAACATGTGAAAAGAAATGAAGACAAAGCTGTTTGGGTGATGGAAATAAGTTAACTCTAGTTTTATTTTCTGGATGAGAATCTTTACACTATGTCATGGTCACAATTCAACATGTGTCTTTGTAACAAAACAAGTAAATAACTTACAATTTGTGAATGTAAATAGAAACAGACAACCACTCACGATTCAATATGGTGACTTAGCATTAATCTAGGTGTGACGGCAAATTGACTAAAATCCCTAAACGGAACTTTATTTTCGCACGTGTGAAGACGGGGCAGGTTGGCACTTGATCCCCTACCGAAATAAGTCCTGTTCAGAGTTCTTTTCTCAGGCAGATAAGAACTGGCATATTACGTGAGGGAATAATTTAAGGCCAGACTGGCCACCGCTGGCAAAGGGGTCCAAAATTTCACACTGTCACACACCCACCAGGCCGCTATCTTCTTCCCCTTAGATAATAGAAGAATACGGGCCTATAGGTCTTAGTTGTAATAATATTAATATTGCTACAGTCGGCAACTCCGGTTTCCCGTGTGATACTTTAGGAATTAATAGGACAGTTCTAAGCAAGATAATGTAAGGCGAATAGAAGCTGAAAGGAAAGCATGGAATAATAACATAGACCACATGGTAAAATGAAAATACATAGGTTCTTTACTACGGTTATATACATATATATGTTCGAAGTGTCAAAAATATATAATAGGATAGTCCATGAATATAAATGTCTTTTCTTGGCTTTTATCCTTTTTCAAATTGAGAGAGAGAGTGGTAACAAAAATTGGGTGTAACGGAAAAAGGTCCTAAAGTTACTTATCTTATTTTTTTGACGGGGTTCCACTGGAGAATTTTTCTTTTTTTCACGGGCTAATAGACTTTGTTCTGTTTTTAATACTGGCTTGGAGGATTTTGGAGTTCTTCGTGTCTCAGTCTTTTGTCTTTAGCCCGGAGTAAAATGGCTATCGTCTGTCTGCCACCAGACTTGCTCAAAAACTGCCTTTTTTTGTATTTACTTCCGTTGAGGGGAAGGGAACCCCACTTCCGTTTGGGATCCCCCCACCAATCATTTGGCTTCATTTTCTCCTTCCCCTTCCGATGTCCGGCGACCCAAGGTCACTTAGGTACGAACATCTGTGTGACCCACATTCTCTCATAACGGTCACTTTTTGACTGCTAGATAATGTTAGTTCAACGGGGGGGGGGTATCATTCCCACCTCCTCGTCTCCGTGAGCCATCACGTGACACTAGGTTTATCAACCTGTTTTTTAGGCATACTTTGCTGGGAGCTGAAACAGTATTTTGCAGCGGGATAGCTACAGACAGAATATCTTTCTGCTGAAGTCTGTTCTTGTTTAATATATAATCAAAGCACAGACATAGTAGTAAATATTCTGGGCTCACATTAAAAGTAATGGTAGGTTTCTAAGTTTGTCATTTCTTAAAATTTTTGTTTCTGTTAGTACTGGCATAATTCCAAAGTTATCAAGTTTGTATTTCCTGAGAATATGTCTCCATATTTGCTTTATCAAATGTTATATTTTTGGATTTTCTAATATAGTCAAAAATTGCCAAAAATTACAATTTACATGGTTATATTTATCTGTTACACTATCTTTAGTAGTTTTAGTATGGTGCTCACCTAGGACACAAAATAAATATCCTGATAAATTTAAATATTCACTAGTGTTTCCTAGGTATAGAAGATATTTTTCCTCAAGTATTTTGGTGCATATAATCAATGATATAATCTAATATTTGAATTAACTGAAAAATATTAGCATTAGAAAATATGTATTCATGGCAGTAGTAGTAATGAAAATAATTGAGAGCCATGATGATAATTTCTGAACTTAATGATAAAAATAGTTTAGTAAAATAAAAGATATTGGGGGGGGGGAAACTCAAGTCAAAACAAAAATCAAATAACATACACAAAATAAAACCAAAGTCAAGAACAGATGAGCCTTATGAAGAATCTCTCAATGATTCAAGATGGCTGACAATTTTTTTTTTTCAAAATGAGGCTAAATTGATTGAATAATGCAAATGACTACAATCAAAAGATTACTTCTTGTTCCCTGGAGTGATATTGCTTCACTTAGTTGTTTACACAATGGAGATTTAGTTTTCCCATTATAATTTCACATGCTACAATAATCAAAAAATCTTAACTCATCCATAAAAAAATGTCTAAACATCTGATTATTGAGGTAACCAAGGATGAAAAACAATATCTAAATATTCAAAAGAATACAATCAGGATTCTGGCCATTCTTCATTTTATTTTCTTTGTTTCTGCAAACAGAACATCATAACTTGGTAATAAAGTTATTTAGATTCATTCAGTGAGGCATAATAATCAATAAAATGAAATAAAAAATGAGATAAAGATAAGTAGTAAGAATGAAATATGAATTAGAGCAGAATTTATCAATTTTATTGTTTGAGTTGATATTTCAGAGTTGAGGAGCCATTTTTAGTCAGGAAGAATCAGTGGAAAAGGGAAGTTAGAAAATTTGTCAACAAATTTATTGAAATGACCTTCTTGCAAGGTAGGAGTGTAATTATTCCATATATTTTTGGCTACAGTATATACTTGAATTTTGAAGACCTAATTCTTTGGCAAAAATTAGCATCAACCTATACATGAAATTTAGCTATAATAGGAAGGATGTGAAACAACACTTGTCTTCAAAAATTAATTCTGTAAATGAATGTTTTTGTGACCATAAATCAAAGGTTGATGTATATATGAGATAAACTTATACACAAGTATCCATGGTACTATTTACCAACCCCTCCGCTCGGGCAGGATATGACACAAGGTCAATTTTTAAGCGGAGTTTAACAGGTTTGAATTCAGAGTTTTCCTTCTCCTAGACTAGTTGCCTCAACAAGGCTGAAGAACCTAGTCTGTCCTACTATTTACCCATAGCTGGAGGGAGAATAAGGGGGTTCATACCTTTCCCAAGGGTATTTGCCCGAAAGTGAACATAATAGCGTGACTGGAGTACGAACTCGCGTACTACGATTCCGCAGTTCATCGCTTTAACCATTACACCACGAGGACACCCCTTACACCACGAGGACACCCCAAGTATCCATGGTAGTCTTTCTTTTTCTTTTCAGCTTTTTTACATTTTTACTGATTTATATTTCCATACTTTTTGAATTACATGGGATACTCCTAGGTTGGTTTCAGGTTCAGAAATTAAAATATTTTCATTATTATGTTATCATTTTCCCAAGTTTTTATAATTTTTTTATCACTTTTTTATCCCAGCATTTTAAACATTCTTCTTGTAAACATGTGAGATAATGAAAATCATTATTCTTTAAAAATTGGTTTAAAAAACAGCAGTTACAAAGAAAGAAAAAAGGATTGAAAATTCTTACGTATGTTGTATTTTAAGATACTAAGATGAAACATTTTCATTATCATATATATCTTCCTCTTTTTGTTGTTTTTTAGCCAATTTATGCTTCTTTGAGGGCTAAATTAAAAGATATCCTCTAACAGAAAACATTTTCATTATTACACATATTTAATTTTGAAGAGTTCTCTTTTCCTTTTTATCAGTATTTTTAGCTGATCTATTCTTTTTTGGCTGTTAAATTAAATTTCAGGAATTGAAAATAACAAGTTTAGTATGAAACTGAAACTTACAAGATTTGCATTCAACTGCTTGGGAACTTATCAGGTCACATGACATTTGCATTCAACTGCTTGGGAACTTATCAGGTCACATGACATTTACATTCTACTGCTTAGGAACTTACCAGGTCACATGATATTTTCATTCTACTGTTTGGGAACTTATCAGGTAACATGACATTGCCTAACTAAAAATGCTTATGACAAGACAGAGTTTATTATTTATAATCTTTCTGTTATTGGTTTTTAATTTTGTTTTATATCTCATTTTATTCTAGACTGTAGTAGTAGTAGTAATAGTTGTAGAAGTTGTTATTTACTAAGCTTTTAGCTTAGATGTGGCACAAAGCAGTATGAATGGGACACCCAATGAGAATCAAACTCACTTGTGAAGGTTTGTGAGTCTAGCTTGCTAACCATTACACCACCAGAGGTAGTAGCAGTATTAGTAGTAGTAGTATAATTAATTGATTGATTGATTTTAATGGCATGTCAACTCATCTAGGGTTATTTTATACCAAAAGGTTAGGGACTCATGTTCATTGTATGTCCATATTTACAATTTTTACATAGTTTCTTCAGAGTTTTCTGCATATGGCCTAATCAAATACAAATAATTTTTAAGCAGATATCTTTCACCTAAAGATAGGAACTTAATAGATACTATTACTCTAGGTTGGAGTGGACTTGGGAGTAATGGCAACAAAGAGGTAATCCTTCTCAGACCTCCAGAACTGGAACCTGACTATCAAATGCAGTTTAGTGTCATACCCAGGACGCTCCTTTTATTTTCCTCCTCTGCTGGGGGATACAGTGAGCATATTCTAAGTTTTACCAAAAGAGCAAAGTCGTAGAGCTCATAGTACAAGTAACTTGTTTTAAAACTTTTAGATAAAATCTCATTATTACACACATTTTATTGTCAATTTATTGTCAATCTAGATTTGTTCTCTTTAGTTATTTTTTGGGTGTTTTTTTGTATTTGTATTACACTTTGTCTCAATGTTTTTAGCTGATTTATTCTTCTAGCCTAATGAGTAGAGTATTCACCTGGGAGTCCGAGGTTCAATCCCAGGTTGAGTCATACCAAAGACTCAAAAAATGGTACTTGATGCCACCTTTCTAAACACTCAGCATTATAAGGTAAGGATCAAGGGTAAAGTGGAGTAATTCAGGGAACGGAGTAGCGCCCTCCTCTACACCTTGGTGTAGTAGCTATTGAAAAGGAAGCCTTCGGGTCACCCTCGATTAAGGTCGCCAAATTGACTTATTCTTCTTCTTTGGCAGTTAAGTTAGATATCATATACTTACGCTATATCACATATCATACTAGATATCATATACTTATGCTATATCATATATCATACTAGATATCATATACTTATGCTATATCATATATCATACTAGATATCATATACTTATGTTATTCTACCATGAACTATGCTGACAGAAAATAAAATTGGAACTCTCTGAAGGATGAAATCAATTTTTATCCAGGGACAGTATATACATACGATCCGAGTATTGTTGTTCCACTCTTTACTTTAGAACCTGTGCACATATTGATCATTTACTGTAATCCAGTATTCATAAAAATATTCTGTAACCTCGTTTGGATGTGGTGGTGGAGGGATTACTCATGTAGTGTGTTTTGGGCATGAATAGCCTGGCACAGCCCATCCCTCTGCAAGTTTATACATGGTTTGAATTCAGAGTTTTTCTTCTCCTCAGCAGGTTATCACACCAAGGTTAAAGTGCCCAATCTGCCCTACAATAGCTGAAGGGAAAATAGTTGAATTTATACTTTCCCCATAGGTATAAGAGCTATGTGAAATGCAAACAGCCTCATTCAGGGTTTGAATTCAGGTAGCCGAGTCCACTTCCTATGATGATAAAACACCATAGCACAAGCATCTTCTCAGATGAATATTTAATCTTGAATACACAGACATGCATATTCAGTGTGTTGCAATTTTATTTTCAGTCAGTGTATTTTATAATTCAGTTTTGGTTTGGTTTGTTTTTATGGCATATCAACCATTGTTGGTTATTTAATGCCAAATCCTCTTTATACATATATATTAGATATATATTATTTGGTTTGGTTTTATGGCATAGCAACCATTGTTGGTTATGAAATGCCAAATCCCCTTTATACATATATATTAGATATATATGATTTGGTTTGGTTGGGGTTTATGGCATATCAACCTATGATGGTTTTTTAAATACCAAATTCTCTTTATACATATGTACAAAATATATAATTTATAAACATATTTTGTAGATACAAACAGTTAAATAATCAAACAGATCTATTTCTAATAATTCAATTTCGTATGAGTCAACAAGGTTAAATAGGTTTGATTTGGTTTGGTTTAATTTCATGGCATATCAACCATTGTTGGTTATTTAATGCCAAATCCTGTTTTTACATATATATTAAATATATGATTTTGTAAACACATTTTGTAGATACACACAGTTAAATGACCAAACATTTCTATTTCTAACAATTCAATTTAGCATGAGTAAACAAAGTTAAATATTTCCAAGTATTGCTATGTATCACAAACAATTCAATTAAACATCAGTCATTTGTTTCCACACAGTTAAATGATCAAACAGTTCTATCTTAAGCAATTCAATTTAGTCAAAGTTATTTGTTTGCACTCAGTTTAAATGTCAGACAGTTCTATTTGACCCATAGATAGGACTCTATCAAGTGCTACGACTCTGGGCCAGAGTGGACCTGAGAGCAATGGCAATGAAGAAGTACTCTGCATTCTCCAAAGCTCCAGCATTACTGGATCCTCACCATCAGATTGTTTAATGTCATATTCAGGACACTCATTGGTGGTGGTGGGGGGGTCTTACCTCTCTGCAGAGATGCTGTTGGTGTATTCTACAGCCCCAGCCGACTGGACTGAGATGGCTTAGTATCATATCTAGGGCACTTGTTGGGGAAGTCTTACTCCTCTGCAGAGATACAGTCAGTGCATTCTATAGACCCCCACCCCAGCCAACAGGGCTAAATTCATGTTTACTAGTCTGCTTTGTTGCTTTTTATCACAATGTTTTTAACTGATTTTATCCTTCTTTGGTTGATGAATTAGGAGTTATGCACTTAAATTCATTTTGAAGTATTTTCTTTATCATGTCCATCTGTCTTTCTCCATCTCCCCTTTCAGCCAGTCTGTCTGTCTATTTACTCTCTCTGTTTGTTCATCAGTGTCTTTCTGTCTCTCTGTCTGTCAATCTGTGTTTCTCAATGTCTCTCTATCTCTCACTCCATCTGCTTATTCATACCTCTCTCTCTCTTTCCATCATCTATCTCTGCCTGTTTCTGCATTTCTCTCTCTCTCATTCCACAATTGTATGTTCCTTTGTCTGTCTTTCTCTCTCACTCCATCTGTTTGTTAATCTGTCTGTTTCTGTTTTTTTCTCTCCATCAATCCATCTATTTGTCTGTCTACCTATTTTGCTCCATTATCTGTCTGTCTGTCAGTCTCTCTTTCTCTCATAGAATTCATCTGTTTATTTATCTATCTCCATCATCTGTCTGTGTCCATTACTGTTTTTTCGCACACTTTGTCTCTATTTTTGTCTCTTTATCTTTCCGTATTTCTCTCCATCTTTTTTTTATTTGTTTCTCTTCATCATCTGTCTTTCTGTATCTATCTTTCTTTCTCTCATTCCATTTGTTTGTCTCTCTCTCCATCATCTGTCTTTTTCTGTCTTTCTCTTACACTCCATCTGTCTGTCTGTGTCTCTTTCTGTGTTTTATCTCTCTTTTTCTCCATCTATTTCTTTCCATCATCTATCTCTCTATTGCTCTCTCTCATTCCATCTATCTCTCTCCTTCTCCTCTTTTTGTCTGTCCATTCAGGATTTGGGTCAAGTATAACAGCAAATAGAGTAAGTAAAATGCTAGATATTTTTTTTATGAATGAAAAAGTTGTTTTGAGATTCTTATATGAAGTATTTCGTCATTACATACAGTTTTAATAGTTTGACTTGTTTCGTTTTCATCTTTATTGCTTCTCATTGCAACAACAAAAAAAAGAAGAAAATAGAGAAAATTAAAAACTAAAAGATATGCATAATAATGAAAACTAGTTCCTTACCAAATCTTGAGGTTTGGTTTGGTTGATTTAATGGCACATCAATCCCTTAAGGGTTATTTAATGTCAAAATTTGATTCATTTGTCAATATTAAAAATTATTTTCAACATTCTACTGCATTCATTTTTTTTTTTTAATCAAACATTTTTATCAGTCAATGAGAACAATAATTTGTTTGCACTCATTTATGTATGAAGTATTTCTACCAAATACTAATAATTTGCATATTGGTATATAGTACTAAGTACTCCAATCTATTACTAATAATTTGCACATTGTTATGTGATAAAAAGTATTCCTATCTTATAGTAATAACTTATACACAATTATATGATTTCAAGTAACTATTCTTAACTAATAATAATATTCATTTCTTTGCATGCAATTATATTGATTTCAAGTATTCCAATCTAATACAAACAATGTGCACACAGTTGTTTTTAAGCATTCCTATACAATACAAATAATTAAGTCAAATAGATCTATTTGATCCATAAAGAGACTCTAACGGGTACTACGATTCTGGGGTCAGAGTTGGCCCAGGAGTAATGGTAATGAAAGGATTATCTGGACAGAGACAACAGTTGACAGCTTTCAGGGACTGTCCCAAATCAAGTGATAACCTGAATCACACAATAACAAACATACTACTCTCTTATTGGATTATTTCATGTTTAGACTTAAAAAAAACAAACTTCTATTCTTTTTAGAACATCATGAATTAACTCATTTATTGTATCAGTTTTGATTTTGGACTGAACCAAAATTTTTTGATAACCTGTTGCATTTTATAATCAAAATGAGTCTATTGTAAATATCTTGTGACCATTAGCACAAATTTAGTTAGATTAAAAGTCACAATATACCTTTTATATCTGACAAAAGATAAAATCTAACCTTTTTACACTTGACCTCTATTTTTCTCTGATAATTGGAAGCTGTATAATTTATCTCTGTTAATAATTATTTCACAGAGTTATCTTTCCTTGTGTGGAGAATGAATTTTTGAACAATTGATAAGAGGAGACAAAAGTAGTTGTCATAGTGACAAGATAAAAAACATGAAGATAGATCTCTTCCCTTTAACATACTGTAGAAGGAGAACATGACTTTTCATTCATCTGTAGGTGCCCCTTCTTCAGAGATTTGGTTTGGTTCATTTAATGGCAAATCAATACCATATGGGTTATCTAATGTAGTTTATATTTTCAATGTTTTATTGCCATTATTTTTTAAATTATACTTTTTATTTGTCTATGATAATCATAGTTATGTGATATCAAGTATTCCTATTCAATACAAATAATTTGCATACAAATGTATGGTTTCATGTTGTAGGGATTAAATAAAGAATAAAAAAGGCAACAACATGAAAAAATAAAAATAAATAAATGCAAAAGCAACAGTTTCCAGGAGGTCTCATACAGGAAGCAAAATTGGCACATGCCTAAAAAGAGGGGCTTCCTGGTGCCGAAGAGAAACTCCTTCTCAGAAGCCCTTACTCTTTAACTAAGATGGATGCACCCTTTTTCTTTCAGCTACTGGTGTGAATGCATGTGCCAGCTTATGCCCAAAGGTCAAGCAATATGTTATGTCTCCTGCTAGTAGCAGCCTCAGTTGAATGTGCCTCCTAACTACAGAGACACTTGGTGGACCCTCAAACTTATAATTTGCTAAAGGTGAAAGACATCAACACGCGGCTAACGAAGGCATGGACAGCTATCGATAAGCTATCAATCATATGGAAATCAGACCTGACCGATAAAATGAAATGCAGTTTCTTCCAGGCAGCGGTTGTGTCGATACTGCTGTATGGATGCACTACTTGGACGCTAACAAAACGGCTGGAGAAGAAGCTAGACAGCAATTACACAAGAATGTTACGAGCAATATTGAACAAGTCCTAGAGGCAACACCCCACAAAGCACCAACTATACGGCCACCTACCTCCCATCATGAAAACTATCCAAGTTAGATTAACCAGGACACTGCTGGAGAAGCAGGGACGAGCTCATAAGTGATGTACACATATGGCCGAGCATAAGCAGGACGGCCAGCTCAAACATACATACAGCAGCTCTGTGAGGATACAGGATGTAGCCCTGAACGATAGGGAGAAGTGGCGAGAGAGGGTCAGGGATATCTGTGCTGATGGTATGACATGATGATGATGATGATTCCATGATATCCTTCAAATGCCTCGTCTGGGGGAACATGACTGTTTCTATTGGTTCAGGAAAACATTCTCACCACAGAATAGTTATAAACCCTACGAATAAGAATCGAGTTAAAATATCTCTGTCTTTTTCCTTTTCCATCCTTAATTCCTTCACAGCTTTGACAGACAAAAAGTAGATAAAAGTGAACGGAGTAGGAAAAACAAAAAGGAGTCAGATACAAACCTCAGAATTTCCCAATAATAATTCTGCTCAGCTAAGAAACTTTATTGTCCGCCATAATAAATTCCCATCTTGTGTCCTGGTTATGACACTAAACGGCATCCAGTAGTGAGGCTCCAGTTCTGGAGCTCTGGGGGGCATGGAGTACTCCTTCCTTATCATTACTCCTAGCTCTACTCTGACCAAAAGTAGTAGTACTTGTTAGGGTCCCATCTATAAGTCAAATAGATCTGTTTGAAAATTATTAGTATTGGATAGGAATACTTGAAACCATATAACTATGTGCAAACAAATGACTATTATAGACAGATGAAAAGAGTAAGATTTATTTCACACAAGCTCACCACTAGCATCTGACTAAGCCACATTTAGTGTAACAGTTATCAACATGAGAAATGGAATTGGTGACATGAGTTCAAATCCTGGATGAAGTTGATGCATTTCACTTTGCACAAATACCTTTGGGAAAGTCATGATTCTATTTGTTCTCCCTCAAGTTATGGGTAAATAGTAAGGCAGACTGGGTTCTTTAGATTTGGTTAGGCAACTAGTTTAGGAGAAGGAAAACTCTGAATTCAAACCAGCTATACTCTGCTTAAAGACTGGTCTTGGAGATTTTCTTGAAGGACTTTGTATAGTAATAATTAGAATATAAGGTATGTCAAAAAATATTAAAACTGAAGTGATATTTATCAAGGCAGAAATCAACAATAAATGAAAAATGAATTTAAAAAAAAAATCTCTTTGGTATTAAATGTTTAGTAGAAATAACTCCAAGACTCATGTGTGACAACATACATGTTTTATTGCTGCCATCTTTTTCTGATTGTACCCCAGTAAAAAAGCCCCTTAAGGCATCACCAATATTGGGCCGCTTATGTATATAAGTCGACCAACATCCCCCATACATACTAAAGTCTGAAGTGTTCATTTTATGCGAGTTGCCATTCACCATATCGGTTGGGTGTCTTGCCTGCGGTGACTCTCTTCAGACATGGTTGTCTTTCAGCCATGTCTGGTTGTTGCTGTTTGGTGTTTTGTTCACTGTCATTACTGGTGATATCTTGTTTGTGGTTTGTTTTCGTCATGTTGCTGTGTTTTGGTTTAGTTGTGAGTCTTAGGTGTCTCCTATTTCTCACTAGTCTTTTCCCATTTTCCAGTTCGATCATGTATCATTGGTATTCAAACTTTTCTATGACAACTGCCCTTTTCCAATATTGGCTCTTGCCATATGGCTGCACAGTCACCTGGTCACCTTCTCTTAATTCTATCAGGTCATGGGCATTTTTGTCATAGTATTTCTTTTGATGTTGTTTTGCCTTTTGTATTTTAGTTTTTGTTTCTTCCACATTAAATGGGGATAGAAATTTCTTCATCGTAGGCAGTACACTTCTCAATTGTCTTCCAAAGAATCTCTGTGCTGCGGACATTCCTATGGATTTTGATGGTGTGTTGGTGAATTCTAGTATGGCCAGACAAGGATCGCTGTTTTCATTATTACATTTTTTTATGATGCATTTTATTTGTTTTACAGCTGATTCCTCCAGTCCATTGGAGTTTGGCATCTCTGGTGAGCAGGGATTCCATCTAAATCCGTATTTATGGGCCAATTCTCTCATCATTTTGTTATCAAATTCAGAGCCCTCATCACTTACAACGTCTTCTGGGATGCCATATCTCATGAAGTGTTACTTTATCAGCTTGATTGTGTAACATGATGATGTTCCCTGGAGTCGATCAACCAAGGTGTAATTGGAGAAATAATCCACACAGACTAGGTATTTCCTTCCATCCAGTGTCATGGTATCGAGGCCAATACGTTTGAATGGGTCTTCCGGCACTGGTCTTGTGATTAGTGTCTCTTTGCTATTTCTTGCAGAATATCTGCTACACTGTTCACAGTTGATATAACATTCCTGTAGTTCGTGCCTCATTCCTGGCCAGAAGATTGTGTCTAGGGCGCATCTCATGTTACTTTCAACTGCTAAATGGCTTGTGTGTGCCTTCTTCTTCATGTCATTTCTCATTGAGGCAGGTACAAAGACTCTGTCTTTATAAAATATTAGATTATCCTTTGTTGACAGGTAGTCTCTGAATTTATACAGGTGCTTCAACTGAGGTTCAAGGACTTTATATTGCATTGGGAAGCCTTGTTTAATTAGTTTTATGAGCTTCTGTAGATCCTTATCTTCTTTGGTGGCACTGACTAGCCTGTCTCTGGTCTGTTCACTTACAGCAAGAAATTCTAATAGATTCACTTCACTGAAATTAAACTGGAAATTGTTATCCTCTACTGGGGCTCACGAAAGAGCATCAGCAATGATTATGTCACTGCCCTTTTTATATGTTATTTTGTAGTCAAACTTTTGTATAGAAAGCACCATTCTTATCAGTCTTTTTGGTACTTCGCTTAGAGGCTTGTTGCTGATTGCTTCTGATGGTTTGTGGTCCAACTCTATTGTTACATGTCTTCCGTAAGAATAGTCACTAAACTTGTGTAGTCCAAACACAATGGCTCTCATCTCTTTTTCAATTGGTGCATAGTTCTTTTCATAGACGTTCCATAACCTTGATGTGTATGATACTGGTTTTCCATTCTGTAGGAGGACAGCTCCCACACCTACATCAGACATGTCAGTCTGTATCAGTACTGGCTTTTCTAAGTCATAGTAAGCCAAGATAGGAGTGTTTGCAATAGCTTTCTTTATGTCTTCGAATGCTCTTTGTTGTACCTCCACTTATTGGAAAATCTGGTCCTTCCGCGTTAGCCTGTTTAGAGGTTCACATTTTGTGGTCAGTGAGTGATCAAATTTCGAGAGGTATTTAACCATTCCTATGAAGCGCCTTAGATTATGCAAATCGCGAGGTGCTGGGAACTCTATGATTGCCCGTATTTTTTCTTCATCAGGCTTCAAGCCTGTGTTAGTCAGTGTATGACTCATGTAAGTGACTTCCTCTGTGAGGAATTTGCATTTGTCAAGGTTAATTTTTATGTTTCTTTCTCTGCATCTCTGCAAATATGCTCGCAAGTTCTGGTTGTGGTTATTGATGGCTTGGTCTGAGTTGTTTCCAAATCCTTCAACCAGACAGTCATCTTGAATAATGCTAACCCTGTTTATCCCTTGGAATTGTTCGATCATTTTTGTTTGGAATGCCTTGCTGGCTGGTGTGATACCCATGGGTAATCTTTTGTATCAATAATTGCCCTGAGGCGTTCCGAAGGCGGTCAGTTCTCTTGTCGTTCAACTTGCAATGCCAGTATCCACTTCTTACGTCCAATTTACTAAATTTTATTGCGTTTTTATTTGCAAACCTGTGTGTGATGGATTCCAAGCTTGGTACCTGGCAGTGGTAGTTGTTGATCAGTGCTTTGTTTAATGGTTTGGGGTCTAAACATATCCAAAGTTTTCCACTGCGTTTTCTTTCAATCACATAGCTGTTGAGCCATGAGCTAGGTCCTTCCAGTTTCTCAATTATATTGTCCCTCATCATTTTTTCTAGTTCCTGTTTAAATTGTTTTTCCAGTGCAAATGGGACACCTCTTATGGGTTGTTGTATAGGAACTGTGCCTGGCTCTGTTTGGAGTGTTAGTTCGCCTTCAAATTCACCAACTCTCTCTTCAAAAACGTCTGGGAATTCTAGTAAAATCCCTTTGATGGAATCATCAATGTCTAGTTTTCTGATGTTTTTCAGGGCTTGTTCTTTGAGGTCATCACATTCTACAGCTGAAACTGTTGAGTCAAACTGATCTAGGTTGAACCGTATTAAATTTAGCTTTTAGCAAAGACTACAGCTTAAAATTGGTTGTACCTTCTCATTCACAACCATGACTGAGGCTGTCACTTTTCTTCTATTGACAGGGTTGATAAGTTCTACCCTCATTGTTCCTTCGGTTCTGACCTTTTTCCCTCCGTATACTGAAATATCAAGTTTCTTACCTTTTTTTAGTAAGTGCTCCATTTTGTTGTCCTTAAAGAATGTTGCAGGAATTACATTTACAGATGCTCCAGAATCTATCATGAATTTAATGGGCTTCCCGTTTAATTTTAAATTCACATGAACTTTATGAATTGTCTCCCCTATAACGTGAAAACATTTGTTAACTTTTTGCTCGCTATAGTTACCCTTTCAAATTTTTGATGTGGCAAAATGTTTTTTTTCTTTTGCATCTAAAACATTCCTGACCATAAGCTGGACAGTTTCTTGTTCCTTTTACATGACTTCTCTGACAATAAATGCAATCATATTGTTTTTTTCTTCCAGTCGCATTGATATCTTTCTAGTATGTGTCGTCATCAACATTTAATTTTTTGTATTTTTCAATTTTTTGCGACTTGATTTTACTTTGTTCTGCAGCTCTGCATCAGTGAATACACTGTGTCAGGGTTAAATCTGGTTCCCTCAGGAGAATTTCTCGCGTTTTTTTATCGTGTATTCCTTTTATTATTTGTATTTTTATCATATCGTTCTCAGTGATGTTATTCCATTCACAATCTTTAGAACTCGATTTCAAATTTAACAAATAATCCTCAAAGCTTTCATATTTACTTTGTTCTTTCCGTAGGAATTCTACTCTGTCTAAAGTCAATGTTTTCATAGGTTTGCAGTAGTCCTTAAATGCTTCGATAACCATTTCAAGTTTTTTTTTTTCGTCATCATTTTCAATCGTTTCTCCTTTTGCATTTTTAATTGTTAGGGTTTTGTATATTTATTGACCTTTTTTTCCTAAAAGGTAAATAAACAAACTTCTTTTTTTCCTTTCAACATTTGCAGCTTTAGTGGCACTATCGTTACCCCACTTCAAATTTCTGAAATTCAAAAAAAAAAACGATTCACTTCTTCAAGCCATTCGTTAAAGGCTTTATGCAAATTTCTTACTGTCCAGTCAAAACTTTGGGGTGGGTTGATTGACATCATCTTTTGATGTTTTAAACAAAGTAGTACTCATTCAGATTATCGTCAAGTTCATCCTTCTGACACCATGTTTAGTAGGAATAACTCCAAAACTCATGTGTGACAACATACGTGTTTTATTGCTGCCATCTTTTTCTGATTGTACCCCAGTAAAAAGAGCCCCTTATGGCATTACCAATATTGGGCCGCTTATGTATATAAGTCGACCAACATTAAACACACTTATTCCAACAAGGCTTTTATTAGTTAAAGTACATCAGAAACTCCTTCATTATATATTCTTCATAATGTAATCAGCTGTTTTGTGTTTCTTTTAATGTCCTCCATATTGTCAAATGAAATGAAGTGTAGTATTCAAATTAGGTCTTGAGCAGTTAAACTTGTGGAAAATACAAGTGTCAACCAGTTTGATGGACAGCTGTTAAACTCAAGGTCAATCTGAGACTACAGCTCTCAGTGGATGGTTTCAGTCAGGTGACCAAGACAGTTCTAGAATTAGAATAAGTTAGTGAGAAACTCTCAACATGAAGGAACGAATGCTCCTAAATGCTCTCACTGATTCCTCATTTAGGCTGAGTGGGTAATGAAAGAAAAAGTTATCAAGAAATAAAAAATAAACTGTGCACATAAAATTGTGATTGTGTTGTGATTCCTCATCAATAAATAAGAACAAAGATGGCACAACACAAAGGGGACATCAGTGTGACCAAGAGGACTGATCAGAGTAAAAGCATAGAGAAGTAAAGAATGAACTGAAGTGAGGCGAGGAGATGGGAGCTGACCAATTGAAGAGCAAGGCCCACATATAACATAGATCAACCAACCAAAGAACAAAGTCTGGTGAATATTGAGAGTGCTGTACTTGCATAATCATATTCTTTGCTAAAAGCATTAATTTTTTTTTCAAATAAGCACTGACTCATTTAGTTGATTGATTGATTGTAATAGCATGTCAACTTTTCTGAGGCCATTTTATGCCAAGCGGTTAGGGAATTGTATTCTCTATACATTTATATCTACATTTTTCAAGTAGTTTTTGCACAAGGTTATATATCAAGTATTCCTATCTAATACAAATAAATTTCAAACAAATCTGTTTAACCCATAAATGGGACCCTAACAAGTACTGCCATTTTAAGTCAGAGTGGACCCAGGAGTAATGGCAATGAAGGGGTATTCAACATTCCCCAGAGCTCTAGAACTGATACCTCACCCCAAGATGCAGTTTAGTGTTAGGAATACCTGTTTTTAGGCAGGTGATGCCTCTCTGCAGGGGTTACAGTCAGTATATTCTAAGACCTGCTGACAGTGCAATCATCAAGTATCATTTCATGTTGCTTAGCTGTTCATACATCTTTATTTAAAATTCAGATATAAAAATTTTAAAGATTCTTTCTTGATACTTTTTAATTGCATAGCATAAGAATAATTCATAGTATAATGAATTTTTAACAAAATTAGTCATTTATTTCATTGATTAAAGTAGACAATTTTCTGATAGAATAAACATAGCAATCATAATTGCTAGGAGATTCAACTGACTTACAACTTAAAGAATAATGTCGCTGAAAACCAAAATTGCAAATAAGAGACCACAATGTATCATAGTGAATATCTGGATCCTCATCTGTGAACTGCAAGAAATTCCCTTCAGGTGCTAGTACTCTAAGGGACTCACTCAGAAATAAAATTATCTTTTTTTGCCGCCTGTCTTTATCACTGTCTTTCAACAAACTGTCCATTGTACCCTTGTCAATGATTATATCAAACATGTTGTCACAGTAAGGCAAAGCACATGCTTCACCAACAATCCCTACAAAACAAGATGAAGGGTGACCTCGTTTTAATTTTGAGTGCAGTTTAGCTTGATGGTCAATAACACTAGGGACATAGTCCAAACAGTGGATATTAATAGCATAGCGACATTTTTCAATGACCTTCTGACTCACACTGGAATTACCACAGCCCAAATCTAAAATCTTGTGACCCGTTGAGTTTTCTAACCGTGAGATGATATCATATGACACTGTGCTGGAATCCAACAGCCAATCAAATTCTTTCTTCATTTTCTTGTCATTGTAGCAGGCCTCCCAGTATTTCTTCTGGCTTAAGGCTTCACCTAGAAACAAAAAAAGTAAGAAGCATTATTTAAAGACTGTAAGAAACCCATAGGCAAAAGAATGGTAGAAAATTCTGGTAAGAGAGACCATATTTGAAGGGAGAAGAATAAATACCATCCATTTTGGGGTGAGATCCAAATGATTGAGAGAGAGTATGACTGAAAAATGAAAAATAGTTGAAGGAGTAGGGATACTTAACAGTTGTTCTCAAAATAAATTGAATTGGCAAACTAAATACAAATCCTGAACAAAGCTGTTTGCATTTTTCTTCATACTAATGTCATTAAGAAAGGCATGAATACATCTGTTCCCTCTCTAGCTATAAGTAAATAGTAGGGCAGACTAGGCTCTTTAGTCTTGATTTGTTATGAATACTTGGTCAAAATAAGGATAAAGACAACAGAAAAGAAATCAAGACACAAAGATTTTTAACAAAACAGTATATTAACAAGACATGCCAATATTTGCAATAAATGGTAAGTTAATATTGTAATATAAAGTGTACGTTGCACTATAATGTGTTATTAATATGTAATGTGTAAGTTGCATAATTTATCTTGTCACTTGTATCTCTGTTCCACTTGTAGTTTGATGTGGTCAACGGCTCCCATAGTAGCTGGCATCTTGAATGTATCTTGCTTGTACAGTGGTTGCAGCAAAAAACAGAGATTCACTCTAGTAATCTGAATTTATGCGGCAAAACTAAGCGTAATTATGCATTTCTTGTGTGTCCCAATTAGTAGCCGGCAATGGCCATAACCAATCACAAGCTCTCTTATTAAATGATGGTTAAGGGGCCGTAACTGTGGAAGGTCTTGTATTATTTTATTTAGGTTAGGCTAACACTCTAGGAGAAGGAAACCTCTGAATTCAAACCAACAGTACTCTGCTTAAAAATTGACTTTGTGTCATAGTGGAGGGGTTGGGTAAATACATACATCAACTTATCTGCTGTTAGATCTGTTCTGTTATAAACTAGTACAAGTCTCAACACTAGATGATTTTCTGTGCTTATTTTTAACATTGATTAAACAAACTATATATATAATTTGATAATATACATTCTTTTTCTTTGCTTATTTATTCTTTTTTTGGGAAATTTAAATCAGAAAAGATTTGAGAACATCTTGTCAAAAAAAGTCAAGAACAAATTGCACAAATAACTAAAAAAATAAATTAACTAACAAAAAAAAAAACAAACAAGAATTTCTACTTATATGGACTTCAAAATTTTTATTTGCTGCCATTTTCTTCTTTGCTTTATAATGCTGGAAAATGAGACCCCCACCTCTCTTTCTTTTATTACAGAGAGTACAGTTGATTGACTGAACAATTGATTGATTTTAATAGCATGTCAAGTCATCTAGCGTTATTTTATGCCTAGAGGTTAGGGAATTGCATTTATTATTCATTAATATTTACATTTTTTGTATAATTGTTTCTTAAGAATTTATTTTTTTTTACACATGGTCCTACTGAATGTAAATAATTTTTAAACAAATCTGTTTAACTGATAAATAGAAACCTAACAGGTACCATCACTCTGGGTCAAAGTGGACCAGGAAGTAATGACAATGAAAGGGTACTCTGTACTCCTCAGATCTCCAGAAGTGGAGCCTCAGTATCAGGTGCAATTTATTATACCGACAACACCCTTTTTTGCTAGGGGAGGACTCTTACCTCTCCACAGAGGACACAATCAGTATATTCTAAGTCCCACTGAGGAAAACTGTTGAATGAAGTGGTTGAAATGTTGTGCAGATAATATGAAAGACACAAAAAGAGATTCAATTACCTGGTCCTACCCTCCAAAATTTGGAATTTTAATGTTAATTCAAAGTTATAGGAAGGGAAGAAGCCTTATTATGTATGTATGTAATTATGTAATTTAACATATCACCTGTATACAATGTATGTTTAAAAATTATCAGGGCTAAAGTTGTATTAACCAATACAAAAATATACAATGACTGTTAAGTTTGTTTAAAATACTCCTTTTTGCATTCAGCACATTAATTCCAGTGAGTTTTCTTCACACCTCTGAAGCTCCTTTTTTGATATGGTAAACTGCATCATTGTATTTTTTTAAATGTCTTTCATATCCTCAAATTTTGTTTTCTTTTAGATGAAACTTGAACTTTGGAAGCAAGACAAAGTTGCATAGAGCTAAACGCCTGATGAGTATGAAAGTGTTGTAGAGCTGTAATACAAATATAGGCGGAAACATAATCAAACATAATTTACAAACTTCAACACACTTCTTTATAAAAATATATCTCTCATTTTATTCTCGAAAGGGCCCCTGTTGTTCTTGATGGAGAGATTATATATTCAGAGAGAGGACTTCTTCCCATATCTTCTTCCAGTGTTCCATATTCACAATTAATGCTATGTGCGAAATGGACATATAATGTTCATAATGATAATTCATTTCAAGAACATATAAATCTCAGAATTCGAAAACACGTAACGACTTCTTGTTCAGGTACGAAACCTTTTTATTAATTTTGAGCTAAAGGTTTCGACGTAAGGAGGAGAGACACAATCTTCTATGCTGTCTTATTCATTTGGCCCCCAACTCGTGCGGCCCTATTAGGGCGCACGTTCGCCTCGCGCCTGCGAGCTCCAAATTCTCACACAAACCTCCGCGTGCTTCCGGTGCATGACGTCACCCGCACCTTGTCACCCAGTATCGTCTCGGACTATTATGACATCTGAGTGACACCTCCATCCGCCCATGCGCACCCGTGTTAACACCTGCTTCAATGTTGTACCTAACTAACCCATGTGCTGAGCCGAAAGGTTCTTAGCCTAACTAAACTCAAAGGCATGAACCGAAATCCCTCGGCTATTTTATAACACCAGGAGCCAGGGGGTGCCAACACTTGCACCCCCTTGTAAGCTCGTCAGAGATGACCTGATCGGCTGTGTGTCCCTTGCTTGACTGCGATTCTCTGCTTCTGTCTAAATCTGACTGCGTGGTTATCATGTTGTCCCCTTCCAGTTACACACCTGTTCGACCTGAGTGCCCTAACGTGCTGTCATCTTTCTGTTTACTAATCAAAATGTGACAGCTTGCCAAAGCACACAGGATTACAAGGAACGAACTGAAAATCCATGTCATATGTTATATAACAAAAGATACTGCACTTGCAGAATATTGTGTTTTATTAAAAACTGCTAAGTGTTGAGATTGCTGATGAAAATTAAAGAGAATTGACACAATTAGATGAAGTTTGAATCAAGATAACAGTCTAGACATCAATTTATTCAATAAGTTATTCAGCAGTGGACACATCTTCATTTTTATTTTAAATTTCAAAATTTTTAAAATTTGAATATTCTGTCTTCATACTTTTGAATCCCACCTCATAATTTATAAAATAAATGCATCAAGATTTTCACTTACTTAAAAATGAAAATATGAACATTTACAGCATTGTATTAAATTAGAAAAAAATTCAAAATTTTTAAAATTTGAATATTCTGTCTTCATACTTTTGAATCCCACCTCATAATTTATAAAATAAATGCATCAAGATTTTCACTTACTTAAAAATGAAAATATGAACATTTACAGCATTGTATTAAATTAGAAAAAAATTAAAAGATTACCTAAAGGAAAAAAACTTTCAAAAAAACAAAACAATACTAGCACAGTTCCCATAATTTCTGATGAGACTATTTCTATATGGATAGGCACTTCTGCTTGTTTATGGCTTTTGAGATACTGGCATCAGTCATGTTGTCCAGTTGAAGATGTTAGAGCATCAATCAATTCAAATCATTTGTGTAAATAGGAGAAAGTATGAGAAGATGTATATATTTACCCATCTCCACCACCATAAACAGGATGTAACACAAGGTCATTTTTAAAGTGTACAACAACTTTGAATTCAGAGCTTTCCTTCATTTAGATTGGCTAAAGAGACCAGTCTTCCTTACAATTTAGTAACACTAAATATTCAGAGAAAAGATGGATTAATATCTTTTGCAAGAGAAAGTGTAAGCAGCCTCATATCATAATTTGAACTTGGGTAACCTTCTCCTTGATGAGTTGCCTTGCTGAGACTAAAAAAAAAACTCCATAGCCAAAGGAAGAACAGATAGATTCATTTATTTTCTAAGGTTAATAATATGAAATGAAACATAAACAGCAACAGGATTTGAACTTGGGTAACCTTCTCCTTGATGAGTTGCCTTGCTGATTCTATTTCTTCAAAGATAATCTTTACACTAAGTGTTCCTTCTTCAGAAGAAGAAGGTTTGGTTTGTTGGGTTTTATGGCATATCAACCTTTGTAGGTTATTTAATGCCAAATCCATTTTTATGTAAATAATCAGTTCTATTTAAAACAATTCAACTTAGCACGAGCACACAGTTCAATTGTCAAAAATATTTCCATTTCGAACTATTCAAGCAGTTATATATAACAATTCAGTTTAGTGTAAGTAGAATTTCAATGTCAAAAACAGTTCAATTTCAAAGAATTCAGTTTAGCATAAGCATTCAGTTTAAATGTAAGTACAGTTTAATTGTGAAAAACATTTCTAGTTTGAGCTATTCAGTTTAGTCAAGCAGTTCTAATTCAGCTAATTCAGTTTTAACGTAAGTACAGATTTTGTTTACACACAGTTAAAAGTCAAAATAGTTCTATGTTAAACAATTCAGTTTTGTGTAAATACAGTTTCAATGTCCAAAAACAGTTCTATTAGAAATAATTCAGTTTAGCATAAGCACACAGTTTAAATGTAAGTATGGTTTAATTGTCAAAAATATTTTTAATTTAAGCTATTCAGTTTAGCATAAGTATGCTGTTAGTTCTATTTAACTCATAGATAGGGCCCTATCAGGTGCTACCACACCAGGCCAGAGTGGACCTGGGAGCAATGGCAATAAAGGGGTACTCCACATTCCCCAAAGCTCCAGCATTGCTGGAACCTCACCATCAGATTGTTTAGTGTCATATCCAGGACACTCTTGGGGGGGTCTTACCCCTCTGCAGAGGTGCAGTCAGTGTATTCAACAGCCTCAGCCGACTGGGCAATCTTCAGAAGAAGTGAGGGAAGAGAATTTATGCTACAAGCAGAGAAGACTGATGCATAAGTTATACAATGAATGCCAAATCATTACTCAGCTTAAAAATTAACCTTATGTCTTATTATACCTGTAATGGAAAGGTTTGGTTAATACATATGTTTTTCAGTGCATGCTTAATAATTTGGCACAGTATAAAAATGGTGGAGTTGCAAGAAATATTCCATGTTCTTCATCACCTTTGCATTTAACTTCAATATTTGCAAGCATTGCATTATAATGCTATGCAAATATTTGTTTAAAAATTATTATTTAAATTCTTCCATGATTGCAGAATTAAAAAAAGAAAAAATGTATTTGTATAATGATTTGGCATTCATTGTATAACTTATGCATCAGTCTTCTCTGCTTGTAGCATAAATTCTCTTCCCTCACTTCTTCTGAAGATTGCCCACAATCTCCACCACAAAAAAAAACAAAACAAAAAAAAACATTGTAAGGGATAAATTATCTAAGATGAAATCATTCAATGACACAAAATGAAAAATGTTTTAAAATTATAAAAATTCACCAAATAGAAATACCGATGAACTGAATGAGGCTGTTTGCATTTCTCTTGGCACTACTGCCTTTGGAAAAGGCATGAACCCATCTCTTCTATGCATAGCTATGGGAAAATTGTAGGGCAAACTGGGCTCTTTAGTCTAACTGGTCAAGAAGAAAGAAAACTCTGAATTCAAACCAACAGTACTCTGCTTAAAAATTGACCTTGTGTTACATCTTGCACATGGTGGAGGGGTTGGGTAAATACATACATAAAATTATCTGCTGTTAGATCGGTACTGTCATAAACCAGTATAGATCTCAACACCAGGGAATTATCTTTGCTTGTGTTGGGGGAATTTAACAAAGAAAAGTTTTGTAAAGATTGGTTAATAGATAGAGGAATTAACAACATTAATAAATTTTAATAAAATAATTTTGATATTTTAGGTTTTAGACTCATTTTGCATTGAGCCCTTTTTGATGAAACTTTTTTTTTACTTGCAATTTAATTTCCTTTTATCATCATTATATATATATATATATATATATATACACACACACACACACAGAGGGTGTGGAAGCAAAATATGGAATCATTTTTAAAATGATTTTTTTTAGTCCGATTAATCCAATTTTTGAAAAAAAACCCAATAAATCTAAATTTTCATGATTAGCCCAAAACCAAGCCCCAAAAAATTCTGAAACAACTGGAGTTTCTTTATGGCCTCCATCAAGCCCAGACATTAAGCCACTTGATTACACTATGTGGGGCATTTTAGAAAACAAAACAAAAGGAACTTCCCATCCAAATATTGGTTGGCTTAAAATTGCTTTTGGGGAGAAATGGAACAAAATGTCTGAAGAGTTTATTTTGAAGGCATTCAAATCATTTCAAAGGCATGTTGATACAGTATTTGAAAAAAATGGCAGCCATATTGAGTAAATTTACTGTTTTTGTGTCTATCTTCTTATTTTGTTGCTTATTTTTTTAAATAAAAATTAATTATTTTATAATAGAGTCATTTATTATAATACTAGAATATTCCTAATTTTGTATCTCCACCCTGTGTGTGTGTATATATATATATATATATATATATATATAAAGATGATTGAAAGTGATAAGACAAGAATATTATTTCTATGTAGTTCATTTTTTGATGGTTCTCAAATAGTTACAACCTTAGGTCATCGTCAAAAGAAAAAGTTTTATGAAAAAAAAAAAAATTTTTGAAAGAATTTTTGAAAGGAAATGATATGCTATATAAAAAGCAATGTAAAATGTACATAATAAAATATATAAAAAGCAATGTAAAATATACTATTGGTGTAGCATATTCATTAGCCTGAAGAACATTGTTCAATCAAAATATATCCATTTGGGCTCATATATATATATATATATATATATATATATATATATATATATATATATATAACTCTCTTGTGAAAGCACCTGTTTTAATGTATTTTTATTTGATTTGAAGGAGAATGTGTTTCAAATTAACCATGATTTGATCAGCGTTTCTGTTTGTGTGGATTTTTTTCAGTGTTATTTTCAAGTGGCAACTTGTGGTAGGGTTTATTTGTTTACATAAGATGGTTGTTAAATTTTTATTCTTTCCAGGTCAGCCGATTAATTTACATATTCAATCCAAATGGTACGTATGCTTTTTAAAATTTTTTATTCATTTGATTTCTTTTTTTTAATTATTGGTTTTATGTTTATATCTTTTTCAATTCTTTCTATGACTGTGAATTTTGCATCTCTTTTAGAATTATTATATTTTGTACAAATTTGTTGTTCTATAATAGATTGTTCTGATCCACAGAGTTGATCTGACGTCAGTAATCATTTAATCTAAAATAAAACAGCCATTCTGACTTTTGCACATATTGTATTTGGCTGCATGTGCATTCCAATAAATAAATTACATTTTTGCTTCTGCAATTTGATTTGCGCTAAATTATGAAAGTCTTTTGGGTTGTGAAATTAGTGAATGAGTTGGTTGATTTGAGATGTTTACAATATAGGTCATTCTTGATATTGCATGGTTGGCAAAGTTTAGTGGATTTTATTATGGTTTTCCAATGGATTACTTTGTTGTTTAGTATATAGTTGCTACAAATCATTTCTTTGGAGTTATTTGGTTGATGATAGATTAATATATCTGGTTCTTGAAAAATATCTTTTAAGTTGGGGTTTACTCTCAAAATGTCCAAATGGTTTTTGATTATTTGGGCTAGTGGTGGAAGAATATTGTTGAATGTTGTGATTCATCTACATGTTTGGTCTTAGTTTTAGCATCCAAGGGTGGAGATGGTTTAGTTTGGTTTTATGGCATATCAACCTTTATAGGTTATTCAATGCCAAATCCATTTTTATGTAAATAATCTGTTCTATTGAAAACAGTTCAGTTTAGCATAAGTACACAGTTTAATTGTGAAAAACATTTCCATTTGAAACTATTCAAGCAGTTATATGTAATAATTTGGTTAAGTGTAAATACAGTTTTAATTTCGAAAAACAGTTCTATTTGAAATAATTCAGTTAAGCATAAGCATGCAGTTTAAGTGTAAGTACGGTTTAATTGTCAAAAACGTTTCTATTTCAAGCTATTCAGTTTACTCAATTCTTTTTAGCATAAGTATGCTGTTAGTTCTATTTAACCCATAGATAGGGCCCTATCAGGTGCTAACACTCCGGGCCAGAGTGGACCTAGGAGCGATGGCAATGAAGGGGTACTCCGCATTCCCCAAAGCTCCAGCACTGCTGGAACCTCACCATCAGATTGTTTAGTGTCATATCCAGGACACTCGTTAGGGGGGGGGTCTTATCCCTCTGCAGAGGTGCAGTCAGTGTATTCTACAGCCCCAGCTGACTGGGCAAGGGTGGAGATGGATTTGGTTGTTTGGTTTTCAGTTAGCATATGGGGATATCCCCATATAGAAAACACACATGTACACGTGTGTGCGATTTTTTGCTATGAAAAAACTTGGCTAATTTTCTTTCCACTCTCAACATTCCTCTACGGATAATGACAAAGTGGAGATAAACATTGGCTAAATTGTACTTAGTTACCTAGCAGGCTAATGTTCAATCTCTGGATCAGATAGTGCATAAAAAATCTTATACTCTGGTTCAAAGGAAGAGACAAGCAACATCTCAAAGACAAATTAACTTGGAAGAATTAATTGATAAGATATTACCTCTAAGCATGGATAGAAAAATGTGGATTGAATAAAGGGCTTTGTTTGAAATTTCCAGAAAGCTACAAACTACAACAGACAGGAAGAAAGACAGAGAGTATAGCAGTGAAAATGTTGTGACTATCAGAACAACCAGGACAAAGACAATAATCAGAGTGCATCAATGAATAATAGGCCAGATAATTTTACAGAAAAATAGGCCTGATAATTTTACAGAAAAATGACAATGATTTGTTTCAAAGAGTGTCCTGAGTAAGACACCAAACTACATCCAGTGGTGAGGTTCTAGTTCTAGAGCTTTAGGGAGTGTGGAGTTACATTTTCATTGCCATTATTCCTAGGTCCATGCTGAGTGTGAGTAGGAGTTAATGTTCGGAATACATAACAATGAAAATGGTGATTATGTTTAACTTATAATTTACTTCATAAAGCACTTTAGGGAGACTCAGTGAACTTATATATATTGATGTCTACTGGGCTAAAAACTTTCCTTGATAAAAGAAATTAGCAAACCATACAAAATGGGACCCAAATTTGATTATTTAATGTGAAGAAAAACATGCTCCTGTTGCAATGATACTTATTATAATACAACATTGTTTCTTTAGTATGTAACTTGCAAGCCTAAATCTCTCTGGGCAATACCAAACATCCTTGAATATATATATATACATTGTCTGTATTCTGAAATCTCAATCGATAAGAGGCAGGGAGGTAACTCTCAGAGAACTTTATTACAATAATAGAGTCCCTTTCATTATCAAATCAATGTCGGTTTAGATAAATCTAGATTAAGATATTAAGCTTAGCTTTAGTTTAGAACGTCGGACTAACTGCATTAACAATGTTCTGTGAGAAAATCTTGCTGATCGTTGATTTATAAAAGAAACAGACGAGCAAATAAGAGAGGAGGGAAAAAGGTTAGAAAGAAAGAAGAAAACAACAAAAATGAATGAGCATGAAAAAAGAAAAATAACAAAAATAATTTTTTAAAAAGAAAAGAAAGATAAAAAGAAAAACTAAAATTGAATTTTAAGCATTCAAAACTGATAAAAAAAAAAGTGTGCACAGTCAAGTAGCTTAGACAAGAAAGTGATGGTGCTTAGACATCAAGACTGTAGTCTAAACACCAAAATAAAATCTACATGAATTTGTACCATTTGAGAAAATACTATGAAGACTTGAAATTATTTTAACTAAATATTTTTGACAAGACACCAGATAATGCAAATGCAGCATCCTGCATACTCATTAGACCATAAGAAAAATTATCTAATGCACTTTATCAGAGGAAATCTATGAGGTGTCATGAAAAATTATCTGATGCACATTATCAAAGGAAATCTATGAGGTGTCATGAAAAATTATCTGATGCACATTATCAGAGGAAATCTATGAGGTGTCATGAAAAATTATCTGATGCACATTATCAAAGGAAATCTATGAGGTGTCATGAAAAATTATCTGATGCACATTATCAGAGGAAATCTATGAGGCGTCATGAAAAATTTTCTGACGCACATTATCAGAGGAAATCTATGAGGTGTCATAAAAAATTATCTGATGCACATTATCAAAGGAAATCTATGAGGTGTCATGAAAAATTATCTGATGCACATTATCAGAGGAAATCTATGAGGTATCATAAAAATCATCTGATGCACATTATCAAAAGAAATCTATGAGGTGTCATGAAAAATTATCTGATGCACATTATCAGAGGAGATCTATGAGGTGTCATGAAAAATTATCTGATGCACATTATCAAAGGAAATCTATGAGGTATCATAAAAATTATCTGATGCACATTATCAAAGGAAATCTATGAGGTATCATAAAAATTATCTGATGCACATTATCAAAGGAAATCTATGAGGTGTCATGAAAAATTATCTGATGCACATTATCAGAGGAAATCTATGAGGTGTCATGAAAAATTATCTGATGCACATTATCGGAGGAAATCTATGAGGTATCATAAAAAATTATCTGATGCACATTATCAGAGGAAATCTATGAGGTGTCATGAAAAATTATCTGATGCACATTATCAAAGGAAATCTATGAGGTGTCATGAAAAATTATCTGATGCACATTATCAAAGGAAATCTATGAGGTATCATAAAAATTATCTGATGCACATTATCAAAGGAAATCTATGAGGTGTCATGAAAAATTATCTGATGCACATTATCAGAGGAAATCTATGAGGTGTCATGAAAAATTATCTGATGCACATTATCGGAGGAAATCTATAAGGTGTCATGAAAAATTATTTGATGCACATTATCAGAGGAAATCTATGAGGTATCATAAAAATTATCCGATGCACATTATCAGAGGAAATCTATGAGGTGTCATGAAAAATTATCTGATGCACATTATCAGACGAAATCTATGAGGTGTCATGAAAAATTATCTGATGCACATTATCAGAGGAAATCTATGAGGTGTCATGAAAAATTATCTGATGCACATTATCAGAGGAAATCTATGAGGTGTCATGAAAAATTATCTGATGCACATTATCAGACGAAATCTATGAGGTGTCATGAAAAATTATCTGATGCACATTATCAGAGGAAATCTATGAGGTGTCATGAAAAATTATCTGATGCACATTATCAAAGGAAATCTATGAGGTGTCATGAAAAATTATCTGATGCACATTATCAAAGGAAATCTATGAGGTGTCATGAAAAATTATCTGATGCACATTATCAAAGGAAATCTATGAGGTATCATAAAAATTATCTGATGCACATTATCAAAGGAAATCTATGAGGTGTTGTGAAAAATTATCTGATGCACATTATCAGAGGAAATCTATGAGGTGTCATGAAAAATTATCTGATGCACATTATCGGAGGAAATCTATAAGGTGTCATGAAAAATTATTTGTTGCACATTATCAGAGGAAATCTATGAGGTATCATAAAAAATTATCTGATGCACATTATCAAAGGAAATCTATGAGGTGTCATGAAAAATTATCTGATGCACATTATCAGAGGAAATCTATGAGGTATCATAAAAAATTCTCAAGACTGAAACTTGAAATTTTGTAATTTTAAAATTTAAAATTGGATTAAATTCATGTGCACAGATTGATTGATTTTGATTGCATTTTAATCTGTCTAGAGTTATTTCATCTCTAGATGTTAGGGAATTGTAGTCATTGTACAATCATATTTATATTTTTTTGTGTAGTTATTTAAATGTTGTTTTTTTCTTCATGTGGCTATATGATATCAAGTTTGCCTATCCAGTACAATACAGTTTCAGTCTCAATACTTGTATTGAGTATCATACATTTCCAGTATCAGAATGACACTGGCTGTTAGATGCAAGGAAGGACATTTAGTGGTATCCCTATTTCCAAAATTCTAATATTAGCATGAATGTATCCATTGATACACTAACAATAAACAGAAAGGAAAGACAACATAAACTCATATAAGCATATAAGACATTTAATAAAACAAGCTGTAATAAGTCTTACAATACCAAATAAAGTTGTTCAAATAATTAATTTGTTAGGACAACTTTATTCCCCCAGTCTCTCACCTGCCCTGGCAGGTGAGATCCGAGGAGTGTTAGTTTTAGCTGCAAGACACAAATACTGGACTTCCTCGACACCTGTGTCAGGCAGCCTTGACCGACAGCCACCGAAGTCAAGACATACCTGACCTGATCTGTGTATCAGGAAACACAGCAAATGAGCAAGGACTGAATGAAATACAGACCCTGATATTTGTTGGGTGCCCCATGTAAGCACGAGTATGGCACATGGTCTTTTTTTATTGTGGGAACCAGGAGTAGGACCATAGCCCACAAACAACTGGTAGTTCTCAAAATGCTTTGAGACCCATCAGCATTCCCCTAAAAACAGGCACTTCAGGTGCCAGGCCCTCTGGACGGCCCCTTAAGGCTTAAGCCCTCCAGACGGCCCCTTAAGGCTTAAGGAGGGCTAGTCTTGACATGAATGCCAGCTTCCCAGAATCCATGTCAGGCAGCCTTGACCAACTGCCACCAAAGTCAATACACACCTGACCGACTGCCGCCAAAGTCAATACACACCTTACCTGATCCATGTATCAGGGAACATGGCCAGCTAAAATATCTCCCAGCCCAGTGGGCCAGGACTACAAGTCAAAACAAGATTCAGACCCTGATATTTGTCAAGCACCCAATGTATGTGCAAGTATGGCACATGGCCTTTTTTATTGTGGGAACCAGGTGCAGGACTGTAGCCCATACGCACTTGGTAGTTGCAAAAATGCTTTGAGCCCTGTTAGCATTCCCCTAAAATGGGTGCCAGGTAATAAACCAAGCCGCTCTGGAGAAGGTTAGAGCCTAGGGAAACGGCCCCCTGAGGCTCAAGGAGTATAGGTCTTAGTGCACATGACATGAATGCTGGCTTCCATATTAGACAGCCTCAACCGACTGCCAAGACACACTTGACCTGATCTGTATACTGGGGTACACAGCCAGCTAAAGTGTGTCCCAGTCTAGTAGACCAGGACTGCAAGTCAAAAAGAAATGCAGAACTTGTGCTACTATTAAACTGAAGCTGATATTTATACACAAATATATCCACTCAAAGATCAGCAGCCAATTGCAACCCAGGGAATGGGTTGATCCTTGTGTGCACAACAGAATGTCCTAATGTGCCATAGAATAGTTCAGTTTAGATCTGACTCAACTAGTTATACAGCCGAGAGCTGGCTCTAACAATTTGCCAAACTCCATATCTATAACTTTCCAGACTTCAGTCTTCTCCTTCCTCAGAATCACTTTGTATTTTTATTCTCTCTTTCAGTTTCTCTTTCCTTCTAACTTTTTTCCTCTTTGCTTTCTTTTTATATCTTTTTTCTTCTGTTTATTCTAGCCATTAAAAATGATTTCACTTGACCGATGCTTCAGCATTCTCAAGTCACCAACATGACCAATAAATGAGAAGAACTATGCTAGTACATAAATAAGCAATTCCTGCACATGGCCATAGACAAATTCCCAAGCAAAAGCTGAGAATGTCATTTAGTGCAGATTTAATCTACATGTGTCATGTGGTGAGCAATTTATTTCCTTAAACAGCAATAGATCCCGACAACACACAAGGATAAATGCTAAACAATCACAAAAATGTTTCTTCCACTTCTTTTGATAAAATACTAAGCATGTTCAGGTTTTAAAGTTATATTTTCAGGATTAATTCAACAATGTTTGATCTCATTGACAGATCTGTGACACCTGTGAACAGGTGTGTATTATCATTTATATTCTTTCAGATAAAACTGAACATTCAAGTGTTGATCTGCAGAGAGAGAGAGAGAGAATCTCAAGTTATAAACCTTATAAATACTTTAGAACAATCTGTGCCACATACACCTCATAAACTATGTACAACTAACAAAGACATATTGTATGTTGTCATGATATCACACTGTTTAAGAGCCATTAGTGAGTCAGAGATTATTCATATAGCAAAAACAAAAAAATCATGTAAGTTTTATTTAAAAACCAGAGCTGACTGTGACTGATCTCGACAGAAGGTTTGGACAGTCATCCATTTTGACTTTTAAGTTTAATAACCACAAGCAATAATTACCCATATTACATAGAGTGGGCACACTTAGTATGTTGATTATTGTTGTAGGAAATGAAATCTGCAACCTAAGTTCAAGTCCTGGACAAGACTGTTTGCATTTTACTTCATGCTCATGCCCTTGAGAAAGGTGTGAATCCATCTGTTCTCTCCTCAGCTATGGCTAAATATTAGGGCAGACTGGGTTCTTTAGCCTTGATTAGACAACCAGCTTAGGAGAAGGAAAACTCTAAATTCAAAACCAGCTTACTCTTCTTAAAAATTGACTTTGTGCCACATTCTGCCTGTGACAGATATTCTAGGGAAGGAGGAGATGTGCTTAGCAGAATGGTTATCATCATAGGAAATGAAATTAGAGATCTGAGTTCAAATTCTGGACAAGACTATTTGCATTTCACTTCATACTCATAAAGCCTTTGGGAAAGATATGAATCCATTTCTTCTCCTCTCATTTATGGGCAAACTAGGTTTTTTAGCCTTGGTAAGGTAACCACTGTAGGAGAAGGAAAACTGAATTAAAACCAGTTTTACTCTCGTTAAAAAATGACCTTGTGTCTCACCGTGTTTATGGTGGAAGGGTTAGGCAACAATCATTACCATATATACTCCATGAACTAAGTACAATTAACAAAGATATTTAGTACATTGTTGTGATATCATGCTGTTTAAGAGGCACGAATAAGTCAGAGATTGTTCATAGAGCAAAAACAAAAAAAAAAAAATCATGTTTTATCTAAAAACCAGAGCTGATTGTGACTGATCTCGACAGAAGGTTTGGATAGTCATCAGTTCTAACTTATAACCTTGATAATCACAAGCAATACTTACTCATATTACATATATAGAGAGTGGGGAATTCATTAGTATACATGATTTGGATAACAAAACTGGATAAGAATAAAAATTTTAATTTTCATTATGACCTTGGAGCCTTTCTAATGCTAAGTCCTCTAGCCAGTCATCTTGACTATAACCTTGTCAAGTTGTATCCTTGGGACTGAGAATACACTGATTGTATTCCTATCAGAAGGATAAGATCCCCTCCAAAAAGTATTTTCGGTATGGTGAGGCTCCAGTTCTTGAGATCTTGGGAGTGTGAAGTACACCTTCATTGCCATTACTCCCAGATCCACTCTGACCCAGAGTGGTAGAACCTGTTATAGTCCCATCTATGGGTCAAATAGGAATACATAGTATCATATAATCATCTACAACAACAAAAAAACCTTTTAAGAAATAATTACGCAAAAAATGTACAATGAATGAGATTCCCTAAACTTTAGGCATGAGATAACTCTAAACAGGTTGACATGCCATTAAGATCTGTTTGCAAATAATTTGTATTAGATAGGAATATTTGATATGAAATATTCCTAAGAGCAAAAAATTTAAGAAACTACACAAAAATGAAAATATAAATAGACAACTGCTTAACTTTTGGGCATAAAATAACCTCAGACAGGTTAACAAGCATTCAAAATCAATCGATTTTGGGTCTTTTTTTTGACCCTCTGAATTCTAATGAGATGTACCCACTTCCATCTAATAAGCATCGATTCTTTCAGTTGACTCTTGAATTTGTTAGTACAGGGTTGCTTACATCATATAGAACAAGGTTAGGGAACCATTTCCTGTTTAAGGGTTACATTGAATTTTATCATCTACAAATAAGGCTACACCCAATAGTTTTTAATTCTAGTGTTGGCAGGACTTAGAATACACTGATTGTATCCCCTGCAGAGGGCTAAGACCCCACCCCCCAAAAAAGGCAGTCCTGGATATGACACTAAATTTCCTGATGGTAAGTTCTGGAGAGAGTAGAATCACTCCTTCATTGACATTACTCCCAATTCCACTCTAACCAAGAGTGGTAGTACCAGGTAGTGTTTCATGTATGGAACAAATAGATCCATTTAAAAATTATTTGTATTTGATGAAATACTAGATACCACATAACCATGTGCAAATTATTTGTATTAAGAATAGTTACTTGACGATATAATTGTTTACTAAAAATTATTATTATTATTACTAACTTGAAACCATCTAACAGCTTGCAAAAAAATGATTATTATTAAATAGAAATAACTGATTGAAACTATATAATTGTTAGTATTAAATAGTGTTGTGGATCAGTAAAAGGTCCGGAAGAAAGACACAAACCCGGGATTACGTGAAACAAGTATATTGAACAAAAGTATAAATACAGCATAGGTAAAAGAGTGTTGAACGTCAGTCTGACTGCCAAAGTGTTAGGCTGGAGTTAACTTAACACCGAGATGAATATTCTCCCAGTATTCATAGTAATAGGAAGAGTTCATTATAGTCTGGAAGGTAGGTACCATAACAAATAGAAATACTTGAAACCATACAAATGTAAAAAATATTTGTATTAAATAGGAATACTTTATATCATATAACTGTGTGAAAAAAAATCTTCAGTAACAATTACACAAAAAAATGTTAATATAAATGTATTGTGAATGTGATTCCTCAATCTCTAGGTATAAAATAACCCTAGACTAGTTGACATGCCATTAGAATCAATCATTCAATTGATCAATAATTTTTAATGTTTACAACAAAAGCTAAAATTTAAACTATTGATAACTTTGACTAAATTTTATTAATATATACTAGTTAAGAAAAAAAAAGCAAAAAACAAGAAAACTTTACAAATCTTTTAATGGCTTTTGAAGATTGTGTTTTTGTAGGAAATCATTGGGATACCAGATTCTAAAGTGGAGGTGTGCAATTTTAATTGGTCTTTTAATAAGATAGTGGAAGGCGTGAAAATTTAGAAGACTGTATGTGGCCTAACGCTGCAGGTTTCCTACTTTTGATATTGATCATTAAAAAAGTCAACGAACACAGTGGAAAATAATTAAAACTCTTGATATTTTCACACCTGATATCATAATCATCATAAATCCTGTTTTACTGTTGGCATGATATATAATACTAGAGCAGCTGTTGAGTGTTGACACCATTGCGAGATAAAGCTTTCAATTTTATCATAGAAAATGATGATGATGATGATGATCTGGAGTACTTCTCTGAGGCTGACAGTGCAGAGAATCAAAGACATCTGGAAGTTCTGTGGCTCCAGATATATACTGACTCTATCTCCAGTAGAGGGGTAAGATCAAAACTACGGAAATAGAAGACCAGCTCTGTAGAGGAAGGGAAACATGTGACGTCACTATTTTGAGTTTTTTCAGTTTTCAGGAAAAATGTTAGTGTATCAGATTGTTCATGATATTTTAAATTATTCATCACCTTTTTTTTTTCAAATATTGAATCAATTTATAAATGAAAACAAAGCCTTATAGATGTGTTGGACGTCACTGCAAAGGAAATCATAAAAATGGATCTAAAGTCTGTGTTTTCTTTTCCAAAAGTTAAAACATTATTTCACAATTGAACATGTGCAATCAAAAAAATAGATTTTACCCCAACTGAATTTAGCTGAGTGAGTATTTTTTGTATTAAAAAGCAATTAGATTTAAGTGAAACTTTATTGATTAAATTAAATTCATGTTCTTGTAATTGACAACACATTAAGACAAATCTAGCAAATTTGTTAAAAGATAAAAACCTCATTTTTTAAAAATAAACTTAAAAGAAATTATCAATATCAATTCCTAAAAGAATATTTTTAAGGCACATAAAATATATCTATTAATTCAAACAATTTTTTCAGAATTGTTTTATTCATAAAGAATTTTTTTTATTATTTTGATTTTTAAAATGTATAAAAAGTAAAGTTGGCGACCTTAGTCCAGGACGACCCGAAGGCTCCTTTTCAATAGCTACTACACCGAGGTGTAGGGGAGGGCACTATTCCATTCCCGGGATTGCTCAACTTTACTCTTGATCCTCACTTTATAGTGCTGAGCGCTTAGCAATGCGAGATCAAGTACCATTTTTTGAGTCTTTGGTGCATCGCGACCTGAGATTGAACCTCTGGCGAACACTCTACTCATTAGGCCAATAAATGCTTAAAATTATTTCTTTATAGTTTCAATGAATTAATGAATTAAGTTCGAATACCCTCTTCATTTTTCCTAGCATTGAAAGAAAAATACTTCATATGGTAGATTTTGGCTCATTAGATTTTTAGAAAAATTTAAAATAGGTTTGGTTTTAAAAATTTCTTTAGGTATGTAAACTACATTTTTCACCTGAGGCCATATGAAAATTATCAGCCTTTGAGGAAAAAGGAAGGAGCTACAATTGCAATTAGACTTCAGAAAACATATCTTCATGATGTTGCTATCCCTAGAATTCCACCGAACTGTCCCACATATTTATCTGCATTGACCATCTCTAGAGAGTTGCCAGATTCTAGGACAATTTGATTGATTAATTCTGCCCTTAAAGGAGCTTTAAATCAAAGCATTACCAATGACTTAGCATACAAACAGTAGAAAAAATTCCATAATATTTATGATCTAGAAGGGAAATTACATTTTCTGGATAGAAATTACTAGCGTGTTGTTGGGTAGCGAGAGACACATTATATGTAGCATCATTAAATTCCCATATCCAAAAATCAATCTGTCTCTTGCAATTAAATCTGATTTTGCAGTACATGTGTTTTGTAGAGATGTGGAAATGAATACAATAGGGCACTATAAGATTTCTAAACATGTGACTGATCAAAATACTCTTGAAATTCTTAAGGAAAATATGAAGAAAATAGACACAGAACAACAGCAAACCAAACCTCAAAATGGGATTTCTATATTAAAATTGGTAATGTCATTTCTACAATTGGTGTAAGAAGAATCAAACATTTTAATTCAATAAAATTTATATACAAGCAGCTGAATTTAATGACACAGAATAAATTTGATCATTCAACAAGAATGATAATTTTTTCATTGCTGTATAACGACTCCTCTAAAGCATAAAAATTGTTAAGAGACTACAAAAATATAATTCTACCTGAAATTCAACCATTAAAAGACTAACCTTATCAACATATATGAATCCTTTGATTAAGTAACATGATAACAATCTTTTTATGTATATTAAAGATAAATTTAAGTTACAACAACAGAAAGACAGCACAATATCTTTACTTGTTGATGAAATTTACCTGAAACCTTATTTTGATTATAAGGGTGGTAATATTTTAGCTTATCTAACAACCGCAATGAAGCAGTAACGTGTGATTTTACTTTTATGCTTATTAGTGTATTCTCATAATATAAAGGTGCTGTGTATGTTATACCAACTAAATGTCTTCAAGCTGAGAATTTATTTGACATAGTTAAACACATACTAATGGGTTTAGAGGAAATAGGCTTTCAAGTATTATCAATCATAACAAATAATAATGCTATAAATAAAAAAAAACTATATCTTTCTTTTGTAGTCCATCAAAACTTTCAATAGTATATCCACATCCACTTATGAAATCTAGACCTCTTTTCTTCCTATTTGATTCAGTTCATACATTAAAATGCATTAGAAATAATTAGTTTGGTCAAAAAGATACAAGTAAATGCACGCTGTTTCCAAAATTTTGACATAATAGAAATCATGAATTATATACTTTCGAAAATGCCCCAAGTTGTACCTTACAGAAATATTGTACACTGGAATCTCTGTTGATTTTTAAATATTCTTATAAACAGATCTCAAAAGTGCTTTCTGCAACTAACCTTGAAAAGCAAAATGTTAATTTAGATCTGCAAATTTTTAATGGTTACACTCTTCAGGGATTATTGATCTAAGGAAAACAGAAATATTTGCCTGATTTTGCAGAATATATAAACCTATTTTATATTTGGTGGACAATACTGAATGTAAAAACACCATATAAAGATTGTTGGATAAGAAATAAATAATCTAATCCACTTTGAGTAATTAAAGAAAATCTTACATTTATCTCTGTATTCTGTGACTGCTTAGAATCTTGGAATCACATTTCTAGAAATAATGGCAAATTAACAAAGAAAAACTTTAGTGCTTTGTATTATATATACAACCAATGCATTTCAAGAACTGACCAAGTATTACATAGATGATTTGAAAAGGACCAATCTCATTACCTCCCCATTACTTTTCTTCTACCAATGTCGATTTAGTATTAAATAAACCACAAAGGTTGATATTCCATTAAACAAAGAAACCAAACCTATATATATATATATATATATATATATATATATGGAGAAAAATTAAAAAATAAAGTAATCCAAAGAGAAGAATTTAATGTGAAAGAAAGTGGATGCTATAATATTTCAGTTTTAATAAAACTATCATCAGGACTCATCGTTGATCTAACAACATTCAATATCATTTTTTCTGAGTGTTTAATGAAATACAAAAACAAGGGAGCTCTTTTCTTCTCTCTCTCTTTTCTCTTTCTTTCTTCTTCTCATTCTTACGTTCTTTTTTTTCTTCTGTCTCTTTTTAATCTGTTATATCTCTTGATGATTCCATTTGTCTTACATCATTGCCTTACACAGTTACATGATATTTTATAAAATATGAATGCTGATTTATTGATTAAATGATATGCTCCCCCTTTCTCTGTATATATAATTTCCTCACTTGTTTTTGTATTTCATTGAACATCCATCGTTCATCTAATGACACTCAATATCATCTTTTCTAAGTCTTGATGATGCTCTATTAAAACCAAAACATTATAGCATTTCTTTCAGATTAAATTCTTCACTTTGGATTACTTCATTTTTTAATTTTTCTTTATATTGTGGGATTCTTTTCCATTATTTACTTCCATATATATATATATATATATATATATATATATATTTGAGGGTGGGCTGAAACGTCCATATGAAATAATGACATCAAGCTATTGTTTGGTTTGGTTACTTTGATTAATGGCATATCAACTTTTGTAGGTTATTTAATGCCAAAACGAGTTTCCTAGAAAAACATTAGGAGTACTATTTAACCCATAGCTGGGAGGATAAGGGGGTTCATATCTTTCCCTGAGGGTATTTGCCCGAAAGTGAACGTAATAGTGCGACTGGAGTACAAACTCGGATACTACGATTCCGCAGTCCATCGCTTTAACCATTATACCATGAGGCCCCCTCAATCTGTTGTTGATAACTTTTTTGACCAATGGGATCCAAGTACTGCAACACCAATCGAAGAAAAGCGTGGATTGCAAAGGGGACTATGTTGAAAAATAAACCTTATTTGGTCATGTTCCATGAGTCAACCTATGTACTTTTCAGCCAACCCATATATATATATATATATATATATATATATATATATACACACACACTATTATATATATATCTAAAAATATATATATGGAAATAGATAAAGAAAATGAATCTGAGAGTATAAAGAAAATAGAAAAATAAAGTAATGAATTTATTATAAAGGAAAGTCAAAGTTAAAAAATTTTGCTTTTAGTAAACCTTCATCAAGACTTTTAGATGGTAAAACAATTGTTGCTAGAATAACGATGGATGTTTTAACTGAATACAATAACAGGGGAAAAGAAAAAATAAATATATACAAAGAAAGATCCTATGACCGTTGAATCATTCAATCAGCATTCTTTTTCAAAAAAACATCATGTGATTGGTACAGGCAATGATGTTTAAATGTAGGGAACTTCTAGGAAATACAACAGATTGAAAGATGATAAAAGCAAAAAATTGCCAAAACACTCCTGAGGAATCACATGATTGTTTTGAATTTGAAAGACTTCAAATAATCTTTATGAAATTAAGACAGTTTTTTTAGAGGAAAGACAACAGATATTTTAGGTGCATAACGGTACTTACATAAAAAATAATATATATCATCATCATCATGTCACACTGTTAGTACGGATTGCCCTGACTCTTTCTTGCCATTTGTCTCTATCTTCCATTGCTCCCAGCAGGTCTTCAAGACGACATCCTGTGTCTGCACAAAGCTATTGGAGATGAGCTCTTGTTGGTCGGCCAACACTTGCATGTCTGTGTGAAGAGGTCCATTGGAAAACATTGCTTATGAGTTCATCCTTACTTCTCCAGCAGTATCCTGCATGTCTTGTTCATCTTATTTGAATGGTTTTAAAGATAGGAAGTAAGTGTCTGTACAGCTACTATATTATATATATATATATATGTATGTATATAATGTAGTCTGGTATATTCATAAAAAAATGAGGGCTCAATATAGCATGCCTTTACAACAGTATTTAAAGGGATACCTACCAGCTATGGATAAATAGTAGGACGGACTAGGTTCTTCAGCCTTGGTGAGGCAACTAGTCTAGGAGAAGGAAAACTCTGAATTCAAACCTGTTAAACTCCGCTTAAAAATTGACCTTGTGTCATATCCTGCCCGAGCGGAGGGGTTGGTAAATAGTACCTACCATGTAGAAACTACTTGATCTGATGATGGCATTGCCAAGAAACTGATTCACCAACTATTGTTGACTCTGTGTCTACACTATCCTAATATATACATATATATTTCAAAACCTGATAAGTGTTGTTTGTGACAATCTGTGGTACATTCTTCTGTTATCAGCTCATCCAACACAAACCTTTACCACTATAAACGAATTATCTGTGGAGGTTGTCCACTAGTTCACATCTTTGAATTTCTATCAGATGATTTTTGTTTTGGAAAAGAAACTCATTAATACATTTAGATGCATGACACTGGCCTAATAAGCAGAATGTTCACCAATGTTCCAGGAGACCGGGGTTCAATCCCAGGTTGAGTCATACCAAAGACTCAAAAAATGGTACTTAATGCTGCCTTGCTTAACACTCAGCATTATAAAGTAAGGATCAATGGTAAAGTGGAGTAATCCAGGGAATGGAGTAGCACCTTCCTCTACACCTCGGTGTAGTAGCTATGGAAAAGGGAACCTTTGGGTCACCTTTGACTAAGGTTGCCAACTTTATTTACTATAGTTTTTGAATCAAATTTTTTTGGTTATGGCACATAATATTTATTTACTTCAACTGAGGCTGAGCATCCCTTATGTTACTATAACAACAGATTTTCTCCTTTCTAACTCAACTTACCCATCTCTTTGTAATAGAGTATGCTACTTATGTAGATCACCAGTCATTGGTATAATGGTTAGTGTGTTCGCCAATTGCCCGGGAGACCTGGGTTCAATCCCAGGTTGAGTCATACCAAAGACTGAAAAAAAATGGTACTTGATGCTGCCTTGCTTAACACTCAGCATTATAAGGTAAGGATCAAGGGTAAAGTGGAGTAATCCAGGGAAAGGAGTAGCGCCCTCCCCTACACCTTGGTGTAGCAGCTATCGAAAAGGGAGCCTTTGTGTCACCCACTTTACTTTTTTTTACTTACTTATGTAGAAGAGTAATACTCATTGTGTTTAATAGAAAAAAAAACACAGTTTCTTACAGAATAGACAGCAGATTTTTTACAATAAATCTGATTAAAAGTTCATATAGACTTCACTTTCTAAAGTAAGTTGGTTAATTTAAGTTATTATGAATTTTAAACAATTCAGTTTTTATAAAAAAAAGTTGCTCATTATTTGTCTAAATTTCTGAAATGAAGCTTGATAATTATTATTCAGATTATTGACCTCATCTTCATTGTTATAATGATAATGTTTCGGCTAATATGTCCTCCAGCCTTCAAGTGTTTCATGCAGAATCTCAAACTGAATCCATTATTTGAATCACAGGGGTAGACTGTTCCAATGCTGTTAACCATGACCAGATACAAGTGTTAAGTTATAGTAAGTATTCCTTGTTAGTCTTACCTGTTGTTGGGATTGAACCTGTAACCTCCGGATGATTTCACTCAGAAGCATCTTCCAACCAAACTCCTTATCCACTGCACCATGTGTCTGAGAAGGACACATGGCTCAGTTGCTTTTAAAATAGCAGATTTTTCAATAGATAATTTTATCCTCATTTAGTTTTTTTTACTTAATTTTCAAAGTTTTCCTTTGTATTATGCTCCTCATCCGTTTTTTTTTTGCTTCATTTTATTTCACAATGAGGAAAATAAAATAATGACTGATTAGCTGATTTTAATGGCATGTCAACCCATGTAGTGTTATTTCATGCCTAGAGAATTTCATTTATTGTATATTCATATTTACATTTTTTGTTTAGTTGTTTCATAAGAGATTTTTTACCACCTAGTGCCATCAAATATAAATAATCTTTAAACAGATTGTGTTGTAATAGTGGATATAATACACACACATGTAAATACAAAGCTTGACTTAATGATAAGCTAAATAAATTATAGATTAGGGCTACACAGATTCATTTATTTTAGACATATTTTTATTTTATCATTAGTTTTTACTCTTTAATACTAATTCATAAAAAATTATATATATATATATATGCTTTATTAACTACTTTTCTCATATTTATAACTTAAAGTAAAAGACTTCTGGTGTCGCTAATTTTAATATATTCAAGTTTTCTATCTGCTCTGCCATAAAAGTATGAAGAACTTTTTTGTGCAAAAACTTTTCTCATCTGTATTTCTTTGATTATATATAATTTTTTTTATTTTCTTACCCAATTCTTTTAAAGGGCTTCAAATTTCATATAGCTTAGGACTTCAGCAGGTGAAAGTCCGGCCATATGTGTGTATGTGTGGGTGAGGGAGTACAAGAAGTTAGTAGAATTGACATGATGAAAACAAAACTAACATTTTGCTTTCTTAAGCATCTTCTTGGCTCTTTTTAGTGCTCCATCATCAGATACACTTACTGGTTGGCATGGTAAGAAAGAAAGCATTTGAATGTGAGGCAAAAGATGCGCTGATCAAAAATAAAAATTATACACATCTATTCTCTCTTTTTCTTTATCTCTCCCACCCACTGCCATCGTAACCATCACTCCTAACCTTCATCTCTCTCTTTTCTTTCTGAACCAAGCCCTCGGCCGTCGTCATCATTTTTCTTTCTTTTTCTTCTTTCAGATTCGGTTTTTCTTCATCTTCCCCCCCAAAAAAACTTTAGAGGCATCATTGCTTGTCCTCCTTTCACCGCCATTCTGCGTTTGTTAACCTTCTCTAGTTTATTTTATTTTTTAAATTGTTGTTTTGTTGTTCACAGATATTTTTTTAAAAAAAGCAAAAAAATGAAAGTATTCACCCAAAAAGTAGAGTTACTGACATTTTTATTTTCTTGTGTGGACAGCCGCTTTTTAAGTGATACTTTTATTTGCGGACGGGATTATGATAATTTGCATTTAATAGCCATTGCTGTGTTTTAAAAATCAAACACTGGAAGTTTTCTTTCTTTCAAGAACTTTTTAAAAGAAAGAACAAGGAAAAAGGTCGGATGTACTTTTGAAAAAAAAAAAAAAAGTTAAATAATAATAATTAAAAAAAGACTGAAAGTAATTAACAACAAAACTTTTCGGACGCAGACGAGGATTATTATACATATACATATATATTTTTGACGGACTTCTCTGACTGGCAGAGTGGACTGGACTGCCACTGGCCATGTTGGAATTAGGTGTTTTGTCTAAGTGGATAGGCTTCCCTGTGAAGCTCCAACAAAATTGCCCCACTACACAGTCATGGAAACACGTATGCATCATAGACACCTTAAAATCAAGATCGTTCGTATAAAAACATCAAAATTGGTCACCGACTTCAAACCAGGTAAGTAAAAGTGAATAAAAAAAAAAAAAACTCTTAAGAGGGAGTGTTTGCGGTTATCATGAACTTGTTGCAGGAGAGAGGATGAGAGGAGAAGGAGGAAAGTGTTTGTAGTGAAAGAAAGTTGATGGGAGGAGGAAGGGGAGTGCAAAGTGCGTGGTTCGGAGTCTTGTTGAGATTCTATTTTGGAACAAAAATAAGATAAATGAAAAATGTATATAAAAAAGAAAAGAAAAAGAAAAAAAATTAAACGCAAAAGATTCATTTGCGCAATAATTTAACAAAACAAAGTGATAAGCAAACATTTTCTCGTTTTTCTGCTGTTTTTGTTTTGTTTTTTTGTTTTTCGTTAAAAGGTTTCGGTAAAATTTTAAATAAAAATAATGTCCCGAAAACACAGTCACTAGCCAATAAAAAAAATTTAACCCAAAATAACCACAACACATAGCAACAATAAAGACTGATAAAAAAAATGAAACTTATTTTGAGTTAATTTTTTCCATACACATACCACACTCACACAAAAGATTTTTACGCATATTAAACAATAAAAATTAAATCATCATCAATATTATTTTCATTTTATGAATAATAGGAATAATATAAGGGAGAAAGTTATACCTTAAATTGATAAGAATAAAGTCACATTAATTTGTTGAGAAAAATTCAAGCAAATTAAAGTGATTATCAATGTATCTTTCTTTTTATTATTTTTATTTTACTACTTAAAATAGAAATAAACGATATAACATAAGGCAATGACAATGGACTTAAAAAAAATTATATCACAAAATAAATGTGACGGGGGGGGGGGAATAAAAAAATCATTACAAAAGTCACACAACTTTTTTCTTTTTGGTGGCGAAGAGGAAAGTTACAGAGAAAATTAATATTTTCATTTTTTTTTTTTTCAACATAAACGATATTTTAATAAAGTAGAGATCGACGAAAATAGTCATATGTTATTAATAGAATCAGTAATACTTTCAATAAAGTAAATTTTAAACATTATTGATTTTCAAAAATATCATTCGATTATTAATAATTAAATGAATTAAAAATTTTATTGCTATAAAATAATCAAGTTAAAATATTACTCATTTTAATCCAAAATATAGCTCATTTTAATAAAAAATATAACTTATTTTATCAAAATATTTATTTTATTAGTAGTATTTATTTATTCATTTTATTGTTTTATAATTATTATCATTTCTATTTCATTTTATTTTTAAAATCTTTTTTTTTTACATCTATTTTATCATTTTTACATCTATTTTATCATTTTTATATAAAGTATGACAATATTACTTATTTTCTTTCAGACTTTTTTCTATGCAAACACTAGTCGTCAAAGTTAAATAGTGACTTTTTCTCCAAGAGTTTTGTGATTTTTGTACACTTTCTTTTCTTTCTGTCAAATTGATTATATCAATGTTAGATAAAAAATCTCTTTGGGTAAGAAAGAAAAAGTTGAGGTTTGTTTAAATATTTTTGAGGTTGTTTTAAATTATTATTTAATTAATTACGCATTACATGAAAAATCTCACAACTCATTAATATTTTTTTAAAAGTATTGCAGGCAGGCAATTCTAAACATTCCAAACATTAAACAGATTTTTAATAGCCGAAACTAATGTTTATAAAATAAAATAAAATAAAAATCATAAAATCGAAAAAAAAACAACAACAAAACAACAAAAACAAACGTATTTAGTTTCAAATCCTAAAAAAGACACAGCTGAAAAAAAATGTGAGTATAATATTGTGTTAATGTTTTAGGTCTGTGTGACATTATTTTGATTTACTAACCACCTCCACCCCTCTTAGCTCCACTCCCTTGTAAAAGTACCACGCACGCACACACACACACACACACACACAAATATGTAAACAGCGTCCCAACCTTTCTGTACACAGAACAAGTGCGTCATTGCGCTTTTCACTGTCAAAGAAAAAACTGAAGAAGAGGAAGGTCAGCTGATTTATAGAAAACAATCAAAAGTTGAAGAAAATTAAATGCAGAATAATTACCTCCAAAAATTGTGATTTCTAATTTTTTTTTGTTTTCAAGAATAAAGAAAACCAAATTACTGCTATCCATCTTTATGTAAGTTAACGCGGATACTTGGAACATTTTTTTTCTTTTCTTCATGAAAAGTTTTTAATAGAATCTAGCACGCAATTATCGAAAACTGAGTCTTGATAAAAATAAATAAATAAAAGAATAAATAAAATAAAAATAATGGAAAAAAAAAAAAAACTCACATGATCATTTAAAATATGATTAATATTATTTTTAAAGTGTTACTTATTCGATTATTGATAATTAAATTTTAAAAAAATATATTTTTTATTCATTATGAATCAAATACATTAAAATATTGCTTATATTTAATGCCAATGTTACTTCTATTAAAATATTTTTATCATAGAATAATTCCTAATAACTTTTTGTTTGTCTTCTTGTTTTCAATAAAGTAAACAAAACTACTGTTATCAATCTTTATGAAAGAAAGAAAGAAAAAGCATGAAATAAGAATCGGAGAAATTTTTAACATAAAATTATTTTCTCAAATTAAAAACCTAATTATTTGGATCTGAGGTTTATGTTTTTATTTTTGGGGTAATGCGATTTTCTTTTTCTTTTTTTAATCTGATAATAATTTTCTCAAATTAGAAACGGGGTTATTTTTATGAAAAGTTAGTGTTTTTATTTTTAGGGTGATGCATTTTTTTAATTACGAAAAAAGGACTTTTTTTTTACTCCTAGAAGAAAAAATTTCAGAATAGATATAAATCCAGGAAAAAAAAAAAGGGTAATAATATACCTACCTAACCATTAATTTATTTAAATACGTACAATGAAGTTTTGGCAAAGTTTTAGTTAGTTATTAACAACAAAATATGGGCACTTTAGAGGTCGTCTGGGTGCGTTTTGTGGAAAGAGTTTTTTTTAAAAGGTAACTGACAGTTTTTTTCTCTCGTACAAATGGATTTAGTTTGAAAGAATCACCAGCCAGCATTTTTTGTTTCCATCCAATTGTACCAATATGTAAGTTGTGTCTATGAACATTTAAGAGAAAGAATAGTTTGAATTTCTATTTCTTTATTCATTATGAAATAAAAATAAAAAATTAAAATCAACAAATTCAATGAACTCTAAAAATCCTTTTTTTTTTTTCTTCTAAGTTTTCATTAACGTTATTTCCAAGCAAGAAGCGTGTTTTTTTTACAGAAAGAAAGAAAGATATTAAAGTTTTAAGATTTTCTTCCTTAAAACTTAACTCTTCTAAAAAAAGAAAATTAAACGGTAAAAAAAAAATTAAAGCAAATATGCGAGTAAAAAAATAGGAGCCTTTTCTATCAGGGTTATAAATAAATAGATAAATACTTCTGAAAAATGTGAATAAATACTTTTTTTAAGTTTTGAAAAATCCATGTAAGAAAGGTATTCTTTATTTCTTTCTTTTACAGCAATAAAGAAAGAAAAAAAGAAAGACATTAGTAACGTTTTAATAGTTGGTCTCGGTTAAAAGCGCGGTAAGGGTAACCCGAATCCGGACTTTTTCAGACTTTCTTTTTCGGAGGCAGATATCATTGAGAAACGTGAAAAAAAAATTGGTAAACGGGTAAAAAATAAAAAAGGAAAAAAGCCCTGATTCGGGTTACCCATACTATGCTTTTAACCTGGACTAATTTTCTTCCTTTAAAATCGACTCTTCTTTAAAAAAGAAGAAAAAAAGTTTTAAAAATATCAATTAACATGTATGTAAAAAAAAAAAAAAAAAAAGAAGCTTTATAAATAGATAAATAAATGTGAGTAAAAAAAAATGTTTATAAGTCGTTAGTAATAACTCAAGTTTCTTGGTTCCAGTCAAAATATTACACTAATGTTATTTTTATTCAGTGTGATTTGCTTTTTTTCTCATGATAAATAAAATCAACGTAATGTCGGGTTTTTTTTATGTGTGGGAGAAGAAAAAGAATTACATATCAGTGACTCATCAGATCGCTACAAAACACCACAGTTGTTAGTTAAGTATCATTATTATTATTATTATTATCATCATCATTATTAACAATATTAAATAATACCAAGCTAAACTTCGCAGTAGAGTAAGTCAGCAGTTAGTAAAAAAACAAAAACTTTACACTCGAGGCTATTTACTATATATATATATATATATATATACACTATGGGCAGCTGTTGGAAAAGAAAAAAAGAGATCAAGACAATTTTTGTTTATTTATTTTCACGAGAAACGCACCCGTAGCAATTGATTTGCAAAATAAGTAAGCCTTATTTGTGACAGTAGGGGAAGAGGGTGTACGTTTGAGGGTGGAGTAACAAGTGCTGAGGGGCTTGAGAGGTTAAAGTCTGTAGGACGAAAGACAAGGTCAGGAAGTGGCGCACACACACGATGCATGACTCTTTTGTTGGGACACACACACATGATCCATGTCTCTATTGTTGATATACATACACAATGGAACACACACACACACACAACACCCATTTTAGGTTACATTAAAGGTCGGCATGGTTTATTTAAGTAAAAAAAAAAAAATTTTCGGTAACTTTTTGTTTCACTATCTTCGACTATCTTTCAGATGGGTTCAAAACTTTTTTTCCCATCTTTTTGAGCTTTGCTTATTTTTTGCATTATAATAATAGATGAATAAAGCAATGAATAATATTATTCAGAAGTGAATTCAGAGGATAAGACAAATCTCTGTCAGAACAATTTCTCTCTAGTTGCCAGAAATAATACTTTTCATTGATTGCTGCATTCTAACTGGGAGCAGTAATTGTTCGAACCAATCGTTTTTTTTTTCTCTCAGAGGTAGATTATAGTATAGAAACTCAGCTCCACTCCTATCATTTAACTACATCCTTTTGGGTGCTATATGCGATATAGGTCATTTTAACGACAGAGCTTAAGAATGAAGAAAAGGCAAAAAAAAAAAAAAAATAGTCCCAGTTCCGTGGACACTATTACACTGGCGTCAGACTCCATGACTTATTCAGAATATCCCTTTGGAAAACTGGCCGCAGTAATGTTTTGAAAAAGCATGATACAGAAATGTCGTACTCCTATTCACAATACACGTAAGAATAAATTTCAGTCATTGTCTTTTTATTCATGAACTTTTACACTCTCAAATAAATGATTAAATAAAATAAAAACAAAACAACAATGTCGCATATTCAAAGCGGCCATATTGATTTTTTCAAGAGACAAGACAATACTCCATCCAATGACCAGAAAGTGTCAAAACACACACATCACTTTTCAGCAGACACCTCATTTCTTGGGGTGGGATTTTGTTAATTAATATAAAAATACTGAATAAATAAATTTGACAGATTGGATAAAAGAAAGGTATTCTATGTAAATAATACTTTTTTAGTCTTTGTGGGTTTTTTTATACGGAGGCCGCATGAGAACCAGTATAAAACTTCACTTTTCCAAGAATTTATTAACAATAAAATAACCAAGTATCTGTTCTTTAGAAGAAAAGCATGTGCCCCTTGTCTTAATATTGCTATTAAAAAGTGCGTGTTTTTTGTACATGTCGATAAAAAAAAAATGAAGGAAATGACTGAGACTTACTTTTATCTTGATGGTGAGAGTTTTACATTTCAATACAAGTTTTGTACATTAAAACAAAATGAACATAGAAATTTTGATGGGTGGGCTATTCTGTACAATATAGAGAAAACATTAACAAACATTGTTCAGTACTAAAAATGTTAAGGATCGAATTGAACACAGAATTACAATCTAGTAGTTTTTTTTGACTTAATGAATAGAGTGTTCGCTAATGGTCTGGGAGACCGGGGTTCAATCCCAGGTCGAGACATACCAAAGACTCAAAAATTGTATTGATGCTGCCTTGTTTAACACTCGGCATTATAAAGTATGGATCAAGGGTAATGTGGAGCAATCCAGGGAATGGAGTAGCGCCCTCCCTTACACCTCGCTGTGGTAGCTATTGAAAAGGGAGCTTTCGGGTCACCCCTGACTATGGTTGCCAACTTTTACTTAGTTTTGTTTATATTCATATGGAAGCTACACATTAAAGCGATACATATAATTAATCATAGCATTTTCAGTACTTTATGTGAATAGTTTGAATAATTATACAAGTAAAATATTTTGAATACTTTCTCAAGTAAGATATTTTAAATACTCAAGATATTTTTAGCGGTTACTCAATTAAGATATTTTGAATACTCACTCACGTAACATTTTCGATATTCAAGATATTTGGAATACTTGTTCAAGAAAGATATTTTGAGTACTTACTCAATTAAGATATTTTGAGTACTTACTCAAGATATTTTAAGTGCTTACTTAATTAAGATATTTCAAATACTTTCTCAAGTAAGATATTTTGAGTGTTTACTCAAAATATTTTAAATAATTACACAAGATATTTTAGATACTTAAGTAAGAAGATATTTTGAGTACTTACTCAAGTAACATTTTAGATACATAATTATGTAAGAATCTTAATTTGATTATAATCAATCTCAACTGGTCTACTGATCGTGGAGTATCATTCAGTGAGAAATCTCCAACATAAAACTTAATAAAAAAAACTCTCTTTAATCACATGCTCAATGATTCAAAGCATCTTCTCCGTAAATTGGGCACATTTTTTTTTTGACAAGTCAAAATTCATTTTAAAATAAAAAAGTATAATATGCTGAAAATATTATTCATTTTCTTCCTTAGAATCACCTAAACAAAAATGACAATTCTGACAAAAAATAAATACATATTGATATGACAACTATGATACAATCAAAATCAATCTTTTTGAATAAAGTTAGTTAAAACTAAACATCTCACAATGGATGAATGAACCTTTGAGTTAAGTGAGAAGTGTCAAAGACAGTTTAAAATTGTAGTTTATCTGAAGATTATCACACCAATGTCTCATTCTAATTTTGGATTATGATAAGAAAATGAACAAAAGTGCTTGGTCATTGAGAAAAAAATGATAAAGAAATTTTTCACTCCTTTAATTCTCAGATATGTTTTCTTAAAAGGAAAAAAAAAAGTTGAATAAAAAAATTAAGATATTTCTTGTCCATCCCATCCAAAAAGACTTCTTTGCGCACACACACACACATATATATATATATATATATATATATATTCTATGTAGAGGTTCATTTTGAATTTGTTGATCAGTGAAAAGGCTATCATTATTTGTATCACAAGTGGAAAACGATGATTCTCTTTCTAGTGTTCACCAATGGTCAATCCCACATTGAGTCATACCAAAGAATTAAAGAATGGTACTTGATGCTTCCTTGCTTAACACTCAGCATTATAAAGTAGAGATCAAGGATAAGTGGAGCAATCCAGGGAAAGAAGTAGCACTCTCCCCTAGACACTGGTGGTGTAGCTTTTGAAAAGGGAGCTTTCAGGTCATCCTTGACTACGGTTGCCCAATTTACTTTATATATATATATATATATATATAAAGATGCAACAAAGAAAAGTGCATAAATGCTCAATGCTTCTTTAGCAGAGCAGATCTAAGATATCAAAATTATTTAATCTTAAAGTCTATAAGATAAAGTTTCACGAGGAGTTATTGTTATTTACAAATATCAAAATATTGTCTTCATTTTTGATTTTGATAATCAGCTGCTGTGGCTCATGTAAAACAAAAAAAAAATCTTGTCAGGTTTAAATCTCTCAAAAATGGTCCCTGAATTGTCTCATAAGACATTGAAAGAGAAGATAAAAGTTTTATAAAGAGTTTCTACATTGAAATCTACCTGGAAGTCCTAAGTTAAATCCCTGAGCTCAGATTCAGTGGAAAGAAAAGTGATATTACAAGGGCAAAATAACTTAGAAGGTGAATAACTGATATTCTAAGACACAGACAGTAGAATGAAAAGTCTATCTCTGTCGTTTAAATAAGAATTTGGTTTGAAATTCCCTGAAGGTTACCAACTACAACAAAAGACACCTGGAGAAGGCCAGAGAGTATGGTGATCAAAATAGTTTGAGAATAACAAGTAAGATAAGATACTCGGAAACATGAAAATGATATCTATGGCTTTTTAAGCTCTTCATAATTGATATGCCATTTCCTATGCTGGAAAAAAATCTGAAAAGATGATAATACAACAGAGCGACATTGTGAAAGTAGGGCGGATGAAGTAAAACTTCTATGGGGGGTGTCCTCGTGGTGTAATGGTTAAAGCGATGGACGTGAGTTCGTACTCCAGTCGCACTATTACGTTCACTTTCGGGCAAATACCCTTGGGAAAGGCATGAACTCCCTTATCCTCCCAGCTACGGGTTAAATAGTACCCTTACTCTTCTTCTAGGAGAATGGCTTTGGTATTAAATAACCTAAAAAGAGTTGATATGCCATTAAACAAAGAAACCAAACCTTCTATATGTTTCCTGTGTGCATTTTGCAATGTGTAATATTGCCTTATCATGTTGGAGTAACACAACTTTCCAATTTGACCAGTGAAGCTCGCTTTTTCAAGACTAGTGTATGTTGACTTCAAGTTGACAACAGTATCTCTCAAGAGCAACCTTTCATTACAATTCATAATAGACACCACCCTTCATATCCAACAAAAATATAGGTTTTATGGCATACCAACCCTTGTTGAGTTATTTAACATTGAGATAAGTCTTTTTTTTTCTTTCATGGTTTCAAGTACCGAATGATTAAAATCATTTGCAACTGCTCTTCATACCAATAATTTCCACACAATTTTATGATTTCAAGTAACAATTCCTATTTAATAATAATGATGTTTGAATACAGTTACTTGGTTTCAAGTATTCCAACCTAATACTAATAATTTTCAAAGAAATCTATTTGTCTCACAGATGAGAGTCTAACAGGTGTTACCTCAACAGATGAGAGTGAATCTGGGAGTAATGGTAATGAAGGAGTACTCCACATTCCCCAAAGCTCTAGAACTGGAACCTTACCACTGGATAAAATTTAGTGCTATACTCAAGACACTTTTTTGTGGGGTTGGAGATCTTAACTTTTTGCAAGGAATTTTGTCTGTGCATTCTGAGTTTCACTGACAGGGTTATATACATGTGTGTGAGTGTGAGAGACATAACACATCACTCAATAAGTCCTGAGCCTAACTAATAAAACAACTTTTAGGCAAAATTCAACTTTATTCATCAACATGGTCTTTTTCTAGGGTGATACACTGATTCCAAATGCTTTTCTAACACTTCAATGCTTTTTTTGTAGAACAATTTGTCTTTGGCCTCAAAATATGCCTCAGTTTCTAATATCACTTCTTCATTGGAGCCAAATCTCTTTCCCTGCAGCAGTCTTTTGAAGTCTACAAACAGCCAGTAGTCACTGGGGGCCAGATCTGGAGAATAGGGTGGGTGCAGAAGCAATTTGAAGTGCAATTCATGTAGTTTTGCCATCATTGCGATCGACTTGTGATACTGTGCAATGTCTTGGTGAGAGAGCACTTTTTCTTCTTTATTTGTGCAATATAATATTTGCTATTAATGGTTCTTCCTTTCTCAAGGTAATCGATGAATAAAATACCTCACACATCCCAAAATATGGAGACCAAACCTTGGCTGCTGACGTTTGTGACTTTGGTCGGCTTTAACCTGCTGCTGTCCACTCAGCTGATTGCAGATTTGACCCTGGAGTGAAGTGGTGGATCCATGTTTCATCTATTGTCACATATTTATGCAAAAACTCCTTTTTGTTGTGTTGAAACAGTTACAAACAACACTCTGAATTGTCAACGTATTGTGGTTTTTGATTGACTGTGAGCAAATATGGCACCCACTTTGAAAACAGCTTCCTCATTGACAAATGTTCATGTAACTACACCACTTTCTGAAATCTTTAACTCCTCTGCTATTTCCCACAACTTTAATTTATGATTGGCCAAAATAAGTTTGAGGGGTTTTTCGATGTTTTCTGGGACAACTGGACAATTTGGGTGACCTAAACATTCAGCATCTTTTGTGTCTGTACAACCACGTTTAAAGTCAGCATACCACCTCTTAAATGTTGTTTTTGACGGAGTAGAGTCTGAATAACACTTATCAAGTCATTGCTTTGCTTGAACAGTATTTTTTCCTCCATCAGAAAGCAATTCTTTATCAACACATGATATTCAGATTTTTCCATTGTTTTAAAAATTTGCAACAGTAAGTTCACTTAAATAACTTGGGACTTATTGAGTGATGTGTTACACATAGATAGATTTTAGGATATTGACTAGGAAATTTGTATCTGGTTTTCATATTGTTTTATAACATACAAACTTAACCTAATATATTTCCATAAAGATATAGATATCAGAAGCACCCACTTATTTATACTGGATTATATATATATATATATATATATATATATATATATATATATACACACACACACACACACACCAGATATAGTACATTAGTAAACAAGTTAGAAACAGTCACTTAATGTTTGCAGGCCACTCCTAAATGATCATGCGTATTGTAATGTATCTATGATTTGAAGTGATTTTACCCCCTCCCACATGTAAAGACAGACTAAATAGTGAAAGTATTCACACTTTGCTCAAGAGAAACCCAACTGTGCTATAATATAGATATTTGACTCTCTGATTCATATTTACTTTTGACTTAGTTTTAGATTCTTTCTCTTTTGTGAATGAATTGTAAATTCTACATAAAATTAAGACTTTATTTATCAACTTCATGGCAGAATGCACACGGTTTTGCTTGATTTTTAATTGCAATATAATTCATCAAGTTTTACTAATGAGTGATGATTTTTTAGATGGATATATATATATATATATATATATATATATATATATATATACACATACACACACACACACACACACACACACACACACACACACATATATCCTTATATTATCCAACGCCAAGTCAACCGATGGTGGGAACGATTCTATTTTAGGATTTTCTTTCTTCAATATCCATGTAATTCAAAATCCAAAAGAGAGCTGAATGTAAAATAATAATAAATTAAAATACAGAGCAAATAATTCCATATAAAAGAAAAATCTTTAAAGATTACTCATATTTTTTTGTAATAATATTTATTTCATCAGACCCTAGATTTTTTTAAAAATGTTAGAGCTGCATCTTTAGACAAATAGATTTCTTTTCATTTTATGGTTTATCATATTTTTCGGCAAATTTTAAATGTTCAATCCAAATATCCATGAAACACCAATTTAGTCCTCACTGTGTAGAGTTGATTTAATCTAATTTAAAAAAAAATCATAATCCATGATTAATGCAAAATCAAAGTCCATTATTTTTTTTTTTTAAGGCATTTTAGGTGATTATTAAATTTAAGTTAAAAATAGAATTACCATCTGTTTAACACATTTAGGATCTTGGAAGATAGTAATATAATTTAACAAATTTAAATTTAGTTTTGTGTGAATAATTTAGGATTGTCCATGAATATTTAGAAAACTTATATCTGGGTTTGGGCCAAGTGTTTAAGAGAGTTCCTTTTCAAATTTTATAAATAATTTTATAATAAAATTCTGATTTTATTTTGTTCATATGAATTCTATTATATATAACTAGCTCGGCCCATGGATATCCCTAGGAATACATGCTTAATAGCACAAATACCAAACAATAATGATAAAAACAATAATATATATATATATATATATATATATATTGATAATATAGCTTGCTAGATTTATAAATAAAGAGTGCTCAATATTGATGATATATAGATATAAGTCCATAGGCAAGAAGCTGACTGTTAGCAAGCTCCAGTGACTCTAAATCTATGCTATCCAAGCTTATATATATATATATATATATATATATATATATATCTTGTAATTATATGGGATCAAAATGATTTGTAAAAACAATGATTTTAAATTTACCTGATTTGAATGATTGATTTTAAAGGCATGTCCACCTGTCGAGGGTTATTTTATGCCTAGTTGTTAAGGAATTGTATTAATTGCACATTTATGATTACATTTTTTGTGCATTTGGTTCTTTTTTTCACATATATGATATCAAGTATTCTTATCAAATACAAATAATTTGCACACAGTTGAATGGTTTCAAGTATTCCTATTAAATACTAATAATTATATATTTTCAAGTAATTATTTCTATTTAATAATCGTCATTGTTTACACACAGTTATGTGGTTTAAGGTGTTCTGATAATTATCCTCAGTAAACAATTACAGCTTGAAGTAACTATTCTTGAATAATTTACAATTAAATGGCATCAAGTATTCCTTTCAAATATGAATTATTTTCAAACAGATTAATTTGGCCTATAGATGCGACCCTAACAGATAATAACACTCTGAGTCAGAGTGGACCAGGGAGTAAAGGTAAAGAAGGGGTGACTCTATACTCGCAAGATCTTCAGAACTGGAGCCGCACCATCAGATGCAGTTTAGTGTTATACCCAGGATACCCCCATTTTTTGTAGGGGAGTTTACCAATCTGCAGGTGATACAGTCAGCGTATTCTATGCCCCACCAAATTTAATTGTTTGTAAATAACTGTGTGTGCTATAAAAAAAAGTCTGCGGAGAAAAAGACATTCATAAAACTTCCAATTTTGTTTTTAATCCAACAAGGAAATGACAAATATTTATTGTGGCTAACGTACTGAACTGCAACATCGTAGTAAGTGTGTTCGAATTCCAGTCGCGCTATTAGGTTCACTTTCGAATTAATACTATTGGGAAAGATGTGGACCTTATTATTAACGCAGCTATTGTTTAAATAGCACCACTACCGTTCTTTTACAAGGACGGTTTTAGCATAAAATAATCCCGAAGATTGATATGCTATTAAAACAAAGATAAAATGAAATGTGTATTGGACGCTGAAAAAAATCAAGCCAGAAGTGACAAGTTTTGCGTCTGCTTATCAATTAAACTAAATAATAGAGAGAATTTATTTACAGTCAAATCATTTTGAAAGCACTGGTTCCCGCTAAGTCATTGAAATTAAGCAGCGATAAGCCTGTTTAATACTTAGATAGGTGACCACTAAAGCAACAGCGGGTAATGTATGCAATCTGAGCATTATATCTAAGAAAAGGTTGGTAAATAACGAGAAAAAGAAAGGAAGAGGGACCACTTAACCAACAGTAGGTTTTGTATTTATTTATTTAGTTTACCACTAAGCCAAAATGTGACACAAGGTCGTTTTATTGTGGAATAGCACGTAGAAAGTCAGCCTCCGGCGTGGTGGTTAAAAAATTATTGGATTTCATCAGCAGTCCTCTTCAGAGGTGCCTCAGGCGCCAAGGAATGGATCTAGTCCTTATCCCTTTTAGGGGAAAAGACCGGTGTTGCTTGGTGAAGGGGGTCTGCCCATCCAAAACCAAAGCAGTTATTACTCTCACCCACCCGGCACCGATGAGTGCAAGGTCAGTACCAATTTTTAAAAAAATATATAAAATCAGTTAGTTTTATTTTATAAAGATAATTTTAATTTCAATCTGGGTTATTCAATAATCATTCAGAATTAATAAACATTTTAAAAAATAATAATAATAAAAACAAAACGAAAAGAAACTCACCCTTGGGACCTAAATGGGAGTGTGAAGAGAATGGAGTAGATATCTTGTGGAAGTAATTAAAGACTTTTCTTAATTTGGTAGTAACGCCGTGACTATAAAACTGTGACCGTAATAAAGATAGCATCATCAATATTATTTTTAGAAGTTATTTTCACTGAAAAAAACCCTCTATTTTTCAACTTTATCGACGATGATAATACATTATTATTCACCTCTAAAAATCACCTCACACAACACCTGAACAAACGTCGTCGAGAGAATCCTATCACTTCTGTAAAATAGGTTTATGCGTATAAAGTTGCAAAGTTTGCCTCTGCTGCTGGAAATACATTACTTGTAAAAGACTAGTATTACTGGCGAATTCGTTATCTTATCTCTCCACTCAATAAATCGCACTTCAAGAATCAACATGAGATGAAAAACATAAATAATATTATTAGTTATTTCCCCATGGTTGTCTGTAGGCGAAACCTAGTTATCTCCCTTTTGCTCTTTTAAAAAAAGTTGTGATTTTTGGGAGTTTTGCACGAACCTACCATAACAAGCTGAGAAATTTTAACTAATTTCACGAATAAATTAATACATAAAATTAAAATCATAGATTACTCACAAAAATAAAACCTATTTCAAAGTAGAATTATTGAATTTTTTTTTACATATGGGATACTATAAAAAATTGGGGGAATTTTAATAACCTGTTGATTGATTGATTTTAACGGTATGTCAATCTGTCTAGGGTTATTTTATGTCAAGAGGTTAGGGAATCGGCTTCAATGTAAGTTCACATTTAAATTTTTGTGCAGTTTTTTCTTAGAAGCTTATTTGTGGCTCTGATACAATTGAATAGGAATGATTTTCAGATAGATCTATTTGACCCATAGATGAGAATTTAACAGGGACTACAACTCTGGGTCAAGGTGGACCTGGGTATAATGACAATGAAGGGGGTACTGCATATTCCCCAGATCTCCTGAATTGCGGTTTAATAATATACTCATGTCACCTCCACCCTTTTTTGGTGGGGAGGGGTCTTAACTCTCTGCAGAGGATACAGTCAGTGTATTGTAAGCTCTGTTTGTCTGACAATTCAACAATGTCTCGCAAATCATTTCCCATATCTCTCAAAATCACTTCATCAACACTTCATTTTTTATCAATTCTTTCTATTGTTTTGTCTTAAGTTCTTGAAATTTTGAAGTAATACTTAGTACTTTATAGTATTTAGTAATTCTCAGGAAAAGGGTTTGCCCCTAGGTGAGCCTAGAGGGATGTCTGTGGAGACGTGAGTCAACAAGAGGTTCAAATTCCTAAGCAGTAAAGAATTCACCATAATTATTTGTGTATAATAAAAGTAAGTAAAGTTGGCGACCTTAGTCGAGGGTGACCCAAAGGCTCCCTTTTCAATAGCTACCACACTGAAGTGTAGAGGAGGGCGCTACTCCATTCCCTGGATTGCTCCACTTTACTCTTGATCTTCACCTTATAGTGCTGAGAGCTAAGCAAGGAGGTATCAAATACCATCTTTTGAGTCTTTGGTATGACTCAACCTGGGCTTGAACCTGGGTCTCCCAGATAATTGGTGAACTCTTTACTCATTAGCCTAATGGCCTGATTTGTGTATAATATGCAACACTAACTTTGGATTATGAAATTCTGTGAAAAAATTCTTGTGTATAATATACACTGACTTTACTGAATTTGTAGCTGCTAAATTTATTCTTAAATTTATCTTTTGGTCAACTTTTTATTACTTTGTATTGACTAAAAATAAGAATTTATATAGTTTATATTACGTTTTAAAACACAAAATTTACAAAGTATTTAGGACAAATGCATAGGCATGTTTATGCAAAAATGCCATTAGCTAGCAGCAAAAATAAGCTCATATTTGGAAAAGCAAAAGTATCAACAACTACACATTCCAATGGATATTTCTCTGTAACAGTATAAAATACATTTATTTAGATTACTGATATAACTAACTTTCAGTCATCATGTCATGAATATTTTGAGGCATGCAGCTGGAAAAAAATAATTAATTATATGAAGCTTATGTATAATATTCCCTTCTAGCTTTTGGTCAGAAAAATCTGGAAAATTATTGCAAATAATCATGGTACTTCCATTTCTAACAGATTTGGGTGAAGCTGGATTTTCAGTTTTAATGATGATAAAAAAAAGTAATGAATAAGATTTCATGCAGAATGAGATAATGAGACTGGGATTTGTACATTCAGTTACACTTTTGGAATGCTTGGTAGTCAGGAAAATATTTAGTTGTGACTTTATTCACCAAGGACCAATATTAGTATTAGTATATCCATGATGTACCAACATAAATCAAAATGGAAGGAAAGACAAACTCAGTCATACATACAAGGCATTTAACCTTTTATATGCTCTAAATACATGCAGGTGGAATTACAAGGAAAGAAATGTATTGGTGGTATATCTCTACCCATATTGTTCCATAAACAAACAGTATGTAGAAGGGATAGAAAAAAGAAAAAGGTTTACTTGACAAGTGAGAATAATATAGTCATGTAGCTTTAGTGTTCCCAGGTTGAGATCAGAGTAATGTCTGTACCATTCCGAGACCAGAAGCAAAAAGAGATTGAGAATAAATTTCTGGAATTGTTATGTAACATCCTATGGAGCCTCTGATGAACACACTATTTCTCAATGGGAGATGATTAATCATTGTATCCCGACAGCACCATGAATAAAATCCTTGTAAAAAACAAATAAACTCACGAACAAATGAGCAAGATATGGAAATCAGCATTTAGTTGGTGTTTAGTTTATGTGTTAAGTTTCTGAATGCTAAAATTAGAGGTCTGAGTCTTAAGTTTAATGCAAAGTCACAAAAGGGATCCAAGCCAAAGTCTGTGAACCTAGTTTCTCAATTAGGGCTTTTTACAGTGGTCCATTTAGACCCCTAAAGGGGAATAAAATTTTGGCTGGGAAAATAAATTTGTATAGGTTCACTGGGAGTGAATTTACTAGTTTGCATTTATAATCCCTTTATAACAGGAGAAGCAAAATCACTGGATTATGTAGATAATTTGCTAGATATTATACACTGAACAGACTGCCTAATTGGGTGTGATGGTCACTAGTGATGGGACATTCACATACAACTCATTCAAAACCTACAGGTCATTTAAATGAACAATGTTGAAGTGGAAAGTGTGAATTTAAATGTCTTTCTTAAAGAATCTATTGAAAGGACTCTTCATTCTGGCTAAACCTTGAGGTAAGAGATTAAATTTTCCCAGTCCTTTCAATTTATATTGATAATTTGGTTGTTATGGAAACAGTTCTTTCTCTTAAAAAGACTTGATGGAAAAAAAATCTGCTCAAGGACAGATATTCTGAATAAATTCTGTAACAAGTATAAATGGACAGGAAAGCCTGCTTTTTATGGTTAAAAAAAGCCTGCTTTTTATGGTTAAAAAAAGCCTGCTTTTTATGGTTAAAAAAGCCTGCTTTTTATGGTTCAAAAAAGCCTGCTTTTTGTGGTTAAAAAAATCCTGCTTTTTTTTAAAACAAGATAAAAACTGATTATAGATTAATATTAAGCTTAAGGAACCATGGTTGAATTATTTTTAGGTAATTACATAATTATTCAATCAACATTTGACATTTATAGGATCTTGGAACATTCTCTAAGCTTCCTGCTTTCTACATCCTTGATTTTTATAAGAACCACATCTTCCATCTGGATGATTCCCCAAACTTATTGCCCACACCGAGCAAGTAGTGAAAATGTTTGGCACTATATAACAATGTGAAGAGGTCTTCTCCAAAATTAAAAATACCAAGAGTATGCTGCATTTGCAACTGTCAAATCATCACTTGTCTGATGTTCTCTTTCTGTCAACCTCTTCATTTAACTCTGATATTACATTTTTTGTGATTGCCAATAACATTAATAATGTCTCATTAATAAATTATGACTGTTACCTTATAAAATTAGCAGGGATTTTTTTTGTCCTTTTCAGCCCTTTCCCTCCTGAGTTAAGCTTTTTAGCCCTCAAGCTGAAAAGGTTAAGGACCCATGAACTAAAGAAACATCCTCATGTATATGTTTCTATTAAGGACACACTTTCACATAGGTCTAATACAAACACATGTTCATATTTTCTTTTTTGCATTGTATTCTTTTTTAGTACCTTCTCTTTCTGTTGCTACCATATTGATAAAAGTTAAGTCATACAAATTCGTCTTTGCATTTGATTTCTCTACAAACATTCCCTTTAATGTATGTATATATTTATTCAGCCTCTTGACTTGAGATAGATATGACACAAGGTTAATTTTTAAGTGAATTAAAGCTGGTTTGAATGAGTTTTCTTTCTTCTATACAAGTTGTTTCACTAAGTCTAAAGAATCAAGTATGCTTTACTATTTACCTAAAGCTGGAGGGAAGACAAATAGATTCTTGACTTTTGCAAGGGCATTAGCATAAAGTGAATTGCAAACAGCCTCACCCAGAATTGAAAATCAGGTTGTTAATCCCGTTTCTTATTACAATAACAATATCAATAATTGTGCAACCTCCTCAACAATGTAACACTCTCTCTATAATCTACATATATAAAATACAATGTGTATTTCTTCCTTCTGTTATTTGTTTTTAGTGGCATATCAACCTTTATGGGTTATTTAATGCCAAAACCATCCTTGTAAAAGAACAATAGTAGTACTATGTAACCAATAGCTGATGGGGATAAAGGGGTTCATACCTTTCATTAAGGATAGTATATATATATATATATATATATATATATATATATATATATATATTGTGTGTGTGTATGCATTTATTTACCCACACACCTATACACACCATCACCACAATCACCACCATTATCAGTATGTGACACAAGGTCAATATTTAAGTAGAATACAACTGGTTTGAATTCTTAGTTTTCCTTCTCTTAGATTTTGGCTAAAGAGCCCATTCTGGCTGACTATTTACTCATAAATGTGGTGAAAATAGGTTCATACCTTTTCTAAAGGCATTAGTCTAAATCAACATATCTTTTGCCATTTTGTGTTAGAAGAAACAGACTAAAGTGTATATTTTGTTAAAATTTTCCTCAGACCAGTCAGCTGGGTTGTAGAATACACCAACTGCATCTCTGCTGAGGGGTAAGACTCTCCCAATGAGTGTCCTGGATATGACATTAAACAATCTGATAGTGAGGCTCCAGCAATGTTGGAGCTTTGGGGAATGTGGAATACCCCTTCATTGCCATTGCTCCCAGGTCCACTCTGGCCCAGAGTGGTAGCACCTGATAGGGTCCTATCTATGGGCCAGATAGAACTGTTTAAAATTTAAACTGAGTACAAGCAAATGACTTATCCTGAACTGAATTGTAAGAAATGGAACTGTTTGATGATCTAACCATGTTTAAAAAAATGACTGATGTTTAATTGAATTGTTAGCGGTACATAGCAATACTTGGAACCATTTAACTTTGTTGACTTTTGCTAAATTGAATTGTTATAAATGAAACTGTTTGATCATTAAACTGTGTGTATCTACAAAATGTGTTTACAAATTATATTTAATATCTATGTAAAAACAGGATTTGGCATTGAATAACCAACAATGGTTGATATGCCCATAAAACCAAACTGAACCAAACCAAAATTTTTCTCAGGCAATGCTGTGTTTCCTGGCTCGTATATAAAGTTACTTTTCATTTTGTTTCTTAAGTAGATAAAGACTTGTAGTGCCTAATGTTTAGAATCAAGATAGGAAAAATACAAGAAGATAAATTTAATATTTTACAAGGATGCATGTTTTAGTGTAAATGTCCAGTGTAAATTATTGAAAGAAAACACTCTATCATTAAAATGTATTGATAAAATCAGGGTTTAATTTTTTTTTTATGAGACTCTCATGGCAAGAATATAAAAATATAAGATTACTAATTTTTCTGCCAGCAACTGGTGGCCAGGCATTTCTTTTAATTTGGATGAAATTATGATCAGATTGTACATCTGTTGGTTTTCAGGAAGATTGCAAAATTCTTATTTTGGATTACTGCTTGGCCCATCCAAGAGCTGAACTGCAGTATTAGAAGAATTATCAAAGTACAACATATTACCTATACATCTCTTATCCAAAGATCAAGGAATACTCTATGAAGGTGAAGTATCTCTCATTTTCCCTGAAGTGTATGTTTGATAAGGTAAGTTCTTGCAAGTCTACTGAGACATTTATCACAAAATTTAGTATAAGAAATAATTAATTGAAGTGGACATTTGAATATTTTGAGCCTCTTGAATCATTTTATTTATATTTGATATTTACTTAAATTTCTAACATTCCAAATACTTTAAAGTTCTGAAATGTACATAATTAATGAATCAGATGTCTCATTATTATTCTGTTCCCTGCAAGTTTTTCAAACCAGGAGTAACTGGTTGTTTTCACTGGAGTCCAAGAGACAGAAAAACTCCTCTGCACTTCAGGACTCTTCTCAGTATTCTAGTCAATTTCAGCAGTGTGGATAGTCTCAATTTTTCCTTGAATCTCCTGTTTCCCCAGTTTTTTCTAGGTTTTTAGGGAAGTTTGCAAAATTCTTGTCCTGGATAATTGTTCAGCTCACCCAAGATCAAGGTATACTTTATAAAAGCTCTCACTTCCATAAAATGTATATTCAATGGGATAAATTCTGGTAAGTCTATTGAAATATTTAGCAAGGAATTTGATAAAGAGAAATGTTTGTTTAATTTAAATTCCTAACGATCGTAATGCTTTAAAGATGTGAGATTAGCATAATTAATGGATTAGTGGCAAGTTAGTGGTGGATTATAGGATTATGTAATATTTTATGATTTCTTTTAGTCTGGAAAAATGGATAATCAAGTATGTTTCTGGAACCAAGGAAGAGGGAAAATCAGTTGAATCCCTGTTCGATTCTCCCCACACTTTCAGGCATAAGTGAAGGAGGATGTCTTGAAACATATCTCTCCTGTATAGTGGTAGTGGACTGGTGGGGGGTTCTGTTGTGCCCATCATGATTGAAGTGATTTAAAATTGTCAGGAATCCTGAAAAAAGTTTTGAAGTATAGTGAGACTTGTTGTCACTTGATCTCCAGTGAGTCCCATCAGATCTCACTTCTGTGACTGTTATACTTATAATTTCTGAAATAATATAAAATTGACAAGAATATTGAAAAAAATATTGCAGTATTGATGAGATTTGCTGTTTCTCATAAAAGTCACCAGATATTTTGAGTGTGCTTCTTGTGGAAAATAAGATTTTTATTATTGTTGGGTTCTATTTAAAATTAATTGACAATATTTACCTTATCAAAATATTACTTGTTTATCAAATATTATTTCATTAATATGAATTAGATAAAATATTAGTTGTTTTATTAAAATATCATTTTTATTAATGTGAATTAGATAAAAAAAAAAAAAAAAGTAAAGTTGGCAACCGTAGTTGAGGATGACCAGAAGGCTTCCTTTTCAATAGCTACTACACTGAGGTGTAGGGGAGGGTGCTACTCCTTTCCCTGGATTGCTCCACTTTACCCTCGATACGTACCTTATATTGCTGAGTGTTAAGCAAGGAGGTATTAAGTACTATTTTTAAAGTATTTTGTATGACGCGACCTGAGATTGAACCCAGGTCTCCCGTTTTTTTTTATAAAAATGTCATTTTATCAATATGGATTAAATAAAATGTTAGTTGCTTTATTAGAATATTTTATTGATATGAATTGGATAAAATTTATATAATTTATTAAGATATTATTTATTCTATTAAAAATGTTAATTATTTTATTAATAAAATTTATCAAAAATTTGTTTACCAGGTTATGTATGATGTGCCCTGAAGATATTTTGGGTACTGCCCAGCTGTATGAGAATTTTGGCTTTAAAAATGACCTTATTTTAAAACCTGCCAATAGCAGAGAGGCAAGGTAAATACACACAAAAATAGATTTAATTGATTGATTGTTAATTGATTTTAATGGCATGCTAATCTGTCTTGGATGGGAAGTTCCCCATGTTGCTGTGGTTAGTATGACATTGTAGTGAGTTTAAAGTTTAGTTGAGCACTTATGTTCATTTTTGGACTAATACTCTTGGAAAGGCATGAGCCCCCTTATTCCCCCAGCTATGGGTTAAATAGTACCATTACTGTTCTTCTATAAGGATGGTTTTAGAATCAAATAGCCCACAAAGATTGATATGCCATTAAAGAAAGAAAGCGAATCTAACCAATCTGTCTAGAGTTATATATACCAAGAGGTTAAGGGATCAAGTTCATTGTACATACGTATTTACGTTCTGTTATACTTTTTGGTTTGGTTTGGTTTTATGGCATATGAACCATTGTTGGTTATTTAATGCCAAATCATGTTTATACATATATATATTAGATATATGATTTGTAAACACATTTTGTTGATAACATTTTTAAACAAGCTTGAGCTCATTTTTTTCACACAGCTAAATGGGTTCACTTATTTCTGTCTAATATGAACAATTCTATTTACTATTAATCATTTGTTTGCACATAGTTTAATGTTTTCAAGTATTGCTATTTATAACTAACAATTCAATTAAATTGTTTGCACACAGTTAAATGATCATACAGTTCTATTTTAAACAATTCAGTTTAGCATTTCAACAAAGTTAAATAGTTCCTAGTATTGCTATATATCACTAACAATTCAATCAAACATCAGTCATTTATTTAAACACAGTTGAATGTAAAAATAGTTCTATTTCTACAATCAGCATATTCTAAACCTTGTTGGTATGTCTATAAATAAATCTTATTCTATTTAATCTCAAAAGTGGGAACAATTCACTTGTGGTAGATGAAGAGTTTAGCAAATTTGTAAAATCTGTGATGTTCAAAATCTAAAATAAAATCACACTTCCTGTTTTAAGACTTAAAAAAAGGAGAGGATGTTTTGATACATTTTCAAAGCTAACCTTTTCAATGATTAATTGGATTTTTTCTTCAGCTTTATTGTTACAATTTATATAAATGAAGATATCAATTATTTTCGCTATGAATTTTTCTTCCTTTTTTTACAACTGATTCAACATGAAACTGAATTAGCTGTTTTTTTCTTTTTAATGAGCCAAAAAGTCATGACTTAAAATCTTTACTGGGGAGTGTTACTTTTTTCTTTTAATCACTTGCTTATTTTCTAGAGTATGTACTGTTCTGCTTGACAAAGTTTTCAACTTCTGCATAAAGCTGATTAAAATTTAGTATATATATATATATATATATATATGTTCCATTAAATAATAAAGACATATTTTGTCTGTATAATTTATTTAAGATCCTTTCAAGTTTTCTGATAAGTGTCTTAGTTTCAGGTTGGAATTGCTAAATGAATTTCCAAAAATTGTCTCGCGCGCTTTCAGATCCTTCATAGGCCATCATCAGGGGTTGCTTGCTTGTGTAAGGTGTGTTTGTTTTTAAAGAGCTTTGAAAGTTTTTGAAAGTTTATACTATAATGAAAATATGGGAACGTCGAGTTAGATAAACAGGGTAACTGATGTATTTAAAAAAGGGAACACTATTTAAAAAGGGAATGCTATCAATAGAAATAGAATACTATAGGAATACGGGGAAAAAAATACTAAAAACATTTCAAAACATTGTCGCTATTTTCAAAAATAATTCTATTGATGATGGCCTGTGAAGGGTCCAAAAGTACTCAGGACAATTTTGGAAAATTCATCTACCAATTCCAACCTGAAACTAAGACACTTATCAGAAAACTTGAAATTGTCTTTATTATTTAATGAAACATGCTTAAATAAACATGCTTAGATAAACAACTGCTGCCTAACTACTCATACACACACACACCCACATATATATATATATATATATATATATATACACATATATATATTGATACATACTTGACTGAACATTATAGACATTTTTTGTTTACATAATTTTTTGTTAATCCTTTTGAGTTGCCATTTCAATTTTATGATCTCTAATGAGAATTGGTCAATAAACCATCCATGATTAATTATTTTCCAAGTACTTTAGTGAATAAGTTTTTTTTACTTCAAGTGAAGCTAATATAACTTAAACCAAATAATGGTATATTAGCTTCCCTTGATGTAGAAAACTTATTCACTTAAGTACCCATCAATGAAACCATTGATATTATTATAAATAATATCTATAACAACCCATCCCTCCTTCCTCTTAAAATCAACTCTAATATACATTGAAAAATTCTTCTAACATGCACTACTGATGTTCTATTTTATGACCACTTTGGTAATATTTACATTCAAACAGATGGTGTATCTATGGGATCTGTCCTGAGCCTGATCATCATAATTTCTACATGTCCTGCCTTGAAAATAAAATATTTAATAGCATTAAAAAACTTTCAATATACCTAAGATCTGTTGATGATATACTTATTCTTGCTAATGATATTAATGAAATAAACATACTACAAAATACCTTAAAAAAAAATTCAGTTCTTAACTTTACCCAATGACTAAATAAAAATAATAGAATTTCCTATTTAGATGGTTTCATTGATACTAACAATAATGATAATAACTTCACTACCTCTACTTACAAAAAAACAATAATAACAATTCCTGTACCCTTAACTCCAAAAGTAAATGCCCTTCCGATGTAAAAAAAAAAACAATTATTAATAACCTAATATCCTGTGCAAAACTAATCTCCTCCTCCAAAACAATATTTTATAAAGAAATAAAAAATATAAAACAAACTCTCATCAATAATGGGTTCCCTAACTATATTGTTGATGAACAAATTGAACATGTAATCAAAAATGTTAGTCAACAAAATAAACACTTTACCACTCCACCCAGTCAACAAACATTTATCAAACATTTTACTGCAACCAACTACAATTATAAATTAGAGGAAAATATTTTAAAAACATTGATTCAAAGAAATATAGTCCCCACTGATCCTAATAAAAAAAAACTTATCATATACTAAAATAAATTTAAAACCTCCAACTTAGTCATTAATAATAATTCCTCTCCCTTGATTGAAGTTTTGCAAAAAACTAACATTATATATAATTTAAATGTCCTTTAGGAGATTGTATCTCTGAAAACAACAATACAAACATTGATTTAACCTCAACTACCCTATCAAGAAGACGTACTATACATCTTTCTGATACCAGTTCCATAGCCCAACATCTAAAATAACATTCATGCCCAACAAGTGAATTTTGGAAAATTCTTACTGAAAATACAACAATATTAGAACAACAAAATAACAGGCCAAAAACTACAGATTCTTGAGGCGCTACATATTAGAAATATACAACCCAAACTTAATAGAATTAATTTTGAATCCAGTGCTAATGTACTTAAATGTTTTTTGCTACAAACACTATATATAGAAATAAATTTGAAAAGTAAACACTACATAATACACCAGTATAAACACTTAGTCTTAAAAAGTAGTAATGTATATGCAAAAGTTACATCACTTTTGCAATACACACTACCCTGATGATTACCCAAGGTTGGGCAGAAAGTACTTGGAAAATATTCAGTTATGGGAGGTTTATTAACTAATTCCCACCAGATATCATAAAATCAATGCGGCAACTCGAAAGGATTAACAAAAAAATATATAGACAAAAAATGTCACTAATGTTCAATCAAATATGTATCAATGAAGAAATGCTACCCAAATATACATACACGCACACACACACACACACACACACATATATATATATAAAGAATTATTCTCAGGTCTCCTCTTTATATATATATATATATATATAAAGTTAAAAAATTTTTTAAATGAATAATAATAATAACAATAATAATATACTACTAATAATAATGAGGAACATGAAGGTAACAGTGATACCAATCCTAGTTGGAGTCCTTGGAACAGTCCTTAAGAAGGTGAAGAAGAGAATGAATGAACAGGTGATTAGAAGAAGAATTATGACCATCCAGAATGCAGCAGAAGTCGGCTAGGATACTTTGAAGAGTCCTGGAAATCTGAGGAGACTTGCTGTCACTTAGACTCCAGTGAAGACTCTCAGAGTTGGTGTGAAAAACTCACATAGACCTGGAAGATTTAGAGATAAGAGGACGAGTAAAGACCATCCAAACAACAGCATTGTTATGATTGCCTAGAATACTAAGAAGAGTCCTGGAGACTTGAGGAGACTTATTGTCACTCAGACTACAGTGGAAAACCATTGTGTGAAAAATACTCAAATGAGTAAAATAGCAATAATAATACTAATAATAATGATAATAAAAGTTTTGGAAAGAGGACTGGAAGAGTTGGAAATCAAAGGACAAATCCAGACGATCCAGACAACAGGATTGTCAAGATCAGCCAGTATGCTGAGAAAAATTCTGGAGACCTCAGGAGAGTTGCAGTCACTCAGACTCATAAAAGACTATCAACTTATACTGGTGTGAAAAACTCATAAATTCTAAAAAAAAAAATAATAATAATAATAAGAAGAAGAAGAAGAAGAAGGTTACATCCCAGAGATGACATAGACAGATTATGTGTCTAGAAAAGAAGGAGGAAGAGGACTTACCAGCATTGAAGACAGTGTTGACGCATCGATACGACTTAAAGACTACATAGAAAAGCACAGAGGAAGACTGATTACAGCCACCAGAAATGATACTGACAACACGAGAACCAACAGAACAGAAATACTAGAAAACAAAAATGGGAAGAAAAATAACTGTATGGACATTTTAAGTGACTAACAAGTGACATTTCACATGAGAAAACATGGATGTGGCTAAGAAAGGGAAACTAATAGAGAAACTGAATCTCTTCTAATACCGGCACAAAACAACGCCATAAGGACTAATCATATCAAAGCAAAAATAGATAAGATGCAACAAAACTGCAAATCTAGGTTATGTGGAGATAGAGACGAAACGATCAATTGCATAATAAACAAATGCAGCAAACTACCACAGAATGAGTACATGACCAAACAAAACTGGGTGGGCAAAGTGATCCACTGGGAATTATGCAAGAAATTTGAATTTGACCAAATAAACAAATAGTATATGTGCAACCTAGCATCAGTCCTGGAAAATGAAACCCATAAACTCCTCTGGGATTTTGAGATGCAAATGGATCACCTAATCTTGGCCAGACAATCAGAACTTATAACAATCAACAAAAAAAAACAGAACTTGTACAATTGTGAACTTTGCTGTCCTGGCTGACCACAGAGTAAAATTGAAAGGAAGTGAAAAGAAGGATAAGTATCACTTCGACCTTGCTAGGGAACTGAAAAAACTGTGGAATGTGAAAAGGACGATTATACCAATTATAATTGGTGCTCTTGGTACAGTCACCAAAGGATCGTTACACTGACTGGAGGACTTGGAAATAAGAGGATCAGTGGAGACCATCCAAAGTACTTCATTATAGTGATTGGCCAGAATATTGAGAAGAGTCCTGGAGACTTAGGAGATATGCTGTCACTCAAACTCCAGTGAAAGACCACCAGGTAATGCTGATGGGAAAAACTCTCAAAGGAGTAAAATAATAATAATAATAATAATCTCATACGAGAAGACTAGAACATGGCTAAAAAAAGGAAACCTCAAAAGAGAAACTGAATCTTTTCAAATAGTGGCACAAGACAACATCATAAGGACCAACTATGTTAAAGTAAAAATAGATACGACACAGCAAAATAGTAATTGTAGGTTGTTTAGTGATAGAGATGAAATGGTCAATCATATAATAAGTGAATGCAGCAAATTAGTCCAAAAAAGTATAAAATTAGACATGACTGAGTGGGAAAGGTGATCCACTGAAAATTGTGCAAGAAATTAAAAATTTGACCATATGAATAAGTAGTGTATGCATAACCTGGAATCTGTTCTAGAAAATAAGACACACAAATTTCTGTGGGATTTTGAGATACAAACAGATCACCTAATCTCAGCCAGATGACCAAACCTAGTAATAGTCAACAAAAAAAGAAAACTTGCTGAATAGTGGATTTTGTTGTACCAGTAGACCATGGAGTAAAATTAAAAGAAGGTAAAAAGAGGGATGAATATCGGGACCTAATAAGAGAGCTAAAATAACTATGGAACATGAAGGTGACCATATTTACCAACCCCTCCGCTCGGGCAGGATATGACACAAGATCAATTTTTTAAGCAGAGTTTAACAGGTTTGAATTCAGAGTTTTCCTTCTCCTAGACTAGTTGCCTCACCAAGGCTGAAGAACCTAGTCTGTCCTACTATTTACCCATAGCTGGAGGAAGAATAATTGGATTCATACCTTTCCCAAGGGTATTAGTGCTATGTAAAATGGATTCAGTCTCATCCAGGATTTGAACTTGTGTTGCTGTGTCCATTTCCTACGACGATAACCATTACACCATGCGCACATGAGGGTGATAGTGATACCAATTGTATTTGGTACAATTGGAATGATCCCCAAAGGATTGGTAAAGGGACAGGAAGATTTAAAAATCAGAGGACAAATAGAGACCATCCATACTACAGCATTACTAAGATTGGCCAGAATGCTGAGAAGAGTCCGGGAAACCTGAGGTGATTTGCTGTCACTCAAACTTCAGTGAAAAACCATTAGCTAACATTGGTGTGAAAAACTCTCAAAGGAGTAAAATAATTATGATTATAATAATAATAATAATAATGGTTGTGATTGGTGCTTTTGGCAGAATAACGAAAGGATTATTAAAAGGCCTGGAAGACTTGGAAGTTGGCAGACAGGTAGAGACTATCCAAATGATAGTATTGCAGAGAATGGCCAGAATCCTGAGACGAGTCCTGGAGACTTGAAGAGACTTGCTGTCACTCAAACTCCAGTGAAAAACCATCAGCTAACTCTGGTGTGAAAAACTCCATAAGAATCAATATGTTCATTTGCTAACTTACAGTGTTTCTCATTATCATTTCATGTATTTTTAAAAATTACTCTGTATCTCTCCCTACTGAAAAAATATCTTGTAAAATTAATATCGACACTGGAATCTGTTTTTAAACTCAGCATAAATAGAATAAAAGTTATTAGTTATTGTTAGTCTAAGATCATCTTCTCGTCTTGCTTTGGTCCTAAAATGATATCTTTGTGTTTGGAAACACTGAATTTTGGTCAAATAAGTCAAGATTAATTGATTGATTGATTTTAATGGCATATCAACCTATCTAGGGTTATTTCATACCTTGTGGTTAGAGAATCATGTACAATCATATTTACATTTGGTTGTGTTGTTGTTTCTTAAGGTTTTTTACATACAGTTATATGTATTAAGTAGTCTTATCTAATACAAATAATTTTCCCACAGTTGTATGGTTTCAGGTATTCCTATCGAATACAAATAATTTGCATACAGTTGTATGGTTTCAAGTATTCTTATTTAATACAAATAATTTACACACAGTTGTATGGTTTCAAGTATTCCTATCTGATACAAATAATTTGCACACAGTTACATGATACCAAGTATTTCTATCTAATACAAATAATTTTCCCACAGTTGTATGCTTTCAAGTATTCCTATCTAATACAAATAATTTATCCACAGTTGTATGCTTTCAAGTATTTCTATCTGATACAAATAATTTTCCCACAGTTGTATGCTTTCAAGTATTCCTATCTAATACAAATAATTTATCCACAGTTGTATGCTTTCAAGTATTTCTATCTGATACAAATAATTCTCCCACAGTTGTATGCTTTCAAGTATTTCTATCTAATACAAATAATTTTCCCACAGTTGTATGGTTTCAAGTATTTCTATCTAATGCAAATAATTTGCTCACAATTGTATGCTTTCAAGTATTCCATTGTAATCCTAATAATTACATATTTTCAAATAATTGTTTCTATTCTGTAATACTCATTTATTTGCAAATAGTTTCAAGTAACTAATAATAATCCTCAGTAAATAATTTTAGCTTCATGAAACTATTTTTGATAAAAATAATAATTTCCAGTTATATGATAGCAAGTATTCCTATCTAATACAAATAATTTGCACACAGTTGTATGCTTTCATTAATACTAATAATTACATGGTTTCAAGTGATTGTTTCTATCTAATAACAGTCATTTGTTTGCACACAGTTATATAATAGCAAGTATTCCCATCTAATACTAATAATTTGCACACAGTGGTATGGTATCAAGTGTTCTTCTCTAACACTAATAATTTTGTTGATAACATTTTTTAATGAATCTAAGATCATTCTTTTGTACACAGTTAAATGGTTTCAAGGATTGCTATGCATCAGTAACTATACAATCATACATCAGTCACTACTTTACACACTGTTAAATGATCAAACAATTCTATTTCTAACAATTCAATTTAGCATCAGTCATTTTTTTGCCCCCAGTTTAAATGTCAAACAGTTCTGTTTGACCCATAGATAGGACCCTATCAGGTGCTTCCACTCCTGGTTATAGTGGACCTGGGAACGATAGCAATGAAGGGGTACTTTGCATTCCCCAAAGCTCCAGCATTACTAGAGCTTCACCATCAGATTGTTCAGTGTCATATCCAAGACACTCATTGTGGGGGGATGTCTTACCCTGCTCCAGAGATGCAGTTGGGCTATACCACTCTGACCCAGAGTGGACCTGGGAGTAATGGCAATGAAGGCATACTTCACATTCCTCAGAGCTTCAGAACTGGAGCCTCAATATCAGATGCAGTTTAGTGTCATACCAAGGACACCCCTTTGAAGGGTGTAGTCTTACCCCTCTGCAGTGGATACAGTCAGCTTATTCTAATCCCCACCAACAGGGCAGGAAATAAGACAAGAGATTACCTGGAGAAAATAATTCTGAATAAATAAAGTAACAAAAAAATATTCTCTGTCTTCTCAGCTCAAACATCTTAAGCTGTAGAAAAAATTATCCAAAATATTTTCAGCAGTTTAAGACATTGGGATCAGGAAAAGGAATCTAATTAATCCTTGCTGAAGACTAAATCCACTTAATCCTTAAAAAAACGGCTTTGCAAATGTATCAAAACATTCTCTCCTTTTTTTAGCCTTGAAACAGGAAGTGTGATTTTATTTTAGATTTTGAACATCACAGATTTTACATGTTTGCTAAACTCTTCATCTACCACAAGTGAATTTTTCACTGTTTTGAGATTAAATAGAATAAGATTTGTTTATAGCCATGTCAACAGGGTTTAGAATATGCTGACTGTAGACCCCCTCCACAAAGTTGATGTTCCTGGAGCATATGGAGAATCCCTGCATTCCCATTACTCCTTGGTCCACTCTGTACTGGAATGGTAGTACTAGTAAAGATCCCATGCATTGGCCAAATAGATTTGTTTAAAAATTATTTGTATTGCATAGGACTGTATGCAAAAAATATTTCTTCAAAAACAACTAGACAAAAAAACAAATGATTGTACAATGAACACAATTCAGAAGCCTCTAGATATAAAATGGGTATGACTATACAATAAACACAATTCAAAAGTCTCTAGATAAAAAATAGGTATGACTGTACAATAAACACAATTCCTAAGTCTCTTGATATAAAATAGGTATGACTGTACAATAAACACAATTTATAAGTCTCTTGATATAAAATAGATATGACTGTACAATAAACACAATTCCTAAGTCTCTAGATAAAAAATAGGTATGACTGTACAATAAACACAATTCAAAAGTCTCTAGATATAAAATAGGCATGACTGTGCAATAAACACAATTCCTAAGTCTCTAGATTAAAAATAGGCATGACTATACAATAAACACAATTCAAAAGTCTCTAGATTAAAAATAGATATGACTATACAATAAACACAATTCAAAAGTCTCTAGATAAAAAATAGGTATGACTATACAATAAACACAATTCAAAAGTCTCTAGATAAAAAATAGGTATGACTGTACAATAAACACAATTCCTAAGTCTCTAGATAAAAAATAGGTGTGACTATACAATAAACACAATTCAAAAGTCTCTAGATAAAAAATAGGTATGACTGTACAATAAACACAATTCCTAAGTCTCTAGATATAAAATAGGCATGACTGTGCAATAAACACAATTCCTAAGTCTCTAGATATAAGATAGGTATGACTATACAATAAACACAATTCAAAAATCTCTAGATATAAAATAGGTATGACTATACAATAAACACAATTCCTAAGTCTCTAGATATAAAATAGGTATGACTGTACAATAAACACAATTTCTAAGTCTCTAGATATAAAATAGGCATGACTATACAATAAACACAATTCAAAAGTCTCTTGATATAAAATAGATATGACTGTACAATAAACACAATTCCTAAGTCTCTAGATAAAAAATAGGTATGACTGTACAATAAACACAATTCAAAAGTCTCTAGATATAAAATAGGCATGACTGTGCAATAAACACAATTCCTAAGTCTCTAGATATAAGATAGGTATGACTATACAATAAACACAATTCAAAAGTCTCTAGATATAAAATAGGTATGACTGTACAATAAACACAATTCCTAAGTCTCTAGATATAAAATAGGTATGACTATACAATAAACACAATTCCTAAGTTTCTTGATATAAAATAGGTGTGACTGTACAATAAACACAATTCAAAAGTCTCTAGATATAAAATAGGCGTGACTGTGCAATAAACACAATTCAAAAGTCTCTAGATATAAAATAGGTATGACTGTAGAATAAACACAATTCCTAAGTCTCTAGATAAAAAATAGGTATGACTGTACAATGAACACAATTCCTAAGCCTCTAGATATAAAATAACCCAAGACTCATTTGTTATGATCAGAATTGTCATAGTAATTGTACCTCATCATAAATATTTTTTGTGTTATCTCTCTTTTTCAAACTGTGAAAGTATTGCTCATGAATAAGTACAACTTGCAACAATTCACTCATTCAATCATGAAGAAATAATTGACTGATGTTAGAAAAATGATCTAATATAGCTTGAATAGCTCAAGAGCTTTCTTTTAATGATTACACGAACTTCCTTTCAATGTTCAATCAAAAAACAATCTTCTTATAGCTTAACAAGACTTTTGTAGATACTAAACGCCACGTGTAAGATGAGTTTTGTTTTTGCTAGCATAAAAAATTCTTCAGAATTGACAGTTCAACTTTTATTTTAGTGTAGTGATAAAAACGAATTTACAGCTCAACTTATATTTTAGTGTAGTGATAAAAACAAATTTACGGCTCAACTTATATTTTAGTGTCGTGATAAAAACGAATTTACAGCTCAACTTATATTTTAGTGTAGTGATAAAAACAAATTTACAGCTCAACTTATATTTTAGTGTAGTGATAAAAACAAATTTACAGCTCAACTTATACTTTAGTGTAGTGATAAAAACAAATTTACAGCTCAACTTATACTTTAGTGTAGTGATAAAAACAAATTTACAGCGCAACTTATATTTTAGTGTAGTGATAAAAACAAATTTACAGCTCAACTTATATTTTAGTGTAGTGATAAAAACAAATTTACAGCTCAACTTATACTTTAGTGTAGTGATAAAAACAAATTTACAGCGCAACTTATATTTTAGTGTAGTGATAAAAACAAATTTACAGCTCAACTTATACTTTAGTGTAGTGATAAAAACAAATTTACAGCTCAACTTATACTTTAGTGTAGTGATAAAAACAAATTTACAGCGCAACTTATATTTTAGTGTAGTGATAAAAACAAATTTACAGCTCAACTTATATTTTAGTGTAGTGATAAAAACAAATTTACAGCTCAACTTATATTTTAGTGTAGTGATAAAAACAAATTTACGGCTCAACTTATATTTTAGTGTAGTGATAAAAACAAATTTACAGCTCAACTTATACTTTAGTGTAGTGATAAAAACAAATTTACAGCTCAACTTATATTTTAGTGTTGTGATAAAAACAAATTTACAGCTCAACTTATATTTTAGTGTAGTGATAAAAACAAATTTACAGCGCAACTTATATTTTAGTGTAGTGATAAAAACAAATTTACAGCTCAACTTATATTTTAGTGTTGTGATAAAACAAATTTACAGCTTAACTGATATTTTAGTGTAGTGATAAAAACAAATTTACAGCTCATTTTATATTTTAGTGATAAAAACAAATGTTTAAATTAGTAATAGTATTTGCAAGCTATTCAATTGAACAAAGTGTATGAGTGTGAGTGGTGTTATATACAAGCGTGTGGTTGCAAGAAAAATAAGACTGACGAGAAGATTTAGTTTATTTTGTTTATTGAAGAAATAAAATAAAAAAGTGGATGAAATGTCTGGCCAGCTGATGGGGTGTTGTCTATTCAGTGACAAGCGGTTGCTTTGATCTGGTCGGATGGTGTTGTCGGGTGACACTCTTCGGACGGACGACGATTCAACGGGTGTGTGACCTCTGCTTGGCCTATTTATATCTTCCCAACTTCAAACACTGGCTCCAGAAAATACTACTTGTGGAAAAAAATGATTGGTTGAAAAATAGACCTTTTTTTTTTATAACTGGGGTTTTTGGATAGACTATGCATGGAGCCTATGCGCAGAAGTCATGATTTTCTCAATTTGACACTGGCCATTGTTGGGTCAACATCCAGTAGCTGTTATTTTCATCTGCAGTGTTGATGTCTGTGGGTCTGTGTTTTGTGTATTTTTGTTGTTAGGTGTATCAAGAGTTCAGTGGATGAATCAGAAGAGATTTGATATATTTTAGTATAACAGTGGGTATATCAATATCTATTAAAAAGCTAACAAAAAGTAACCAACCTTGAGTAATCATACTTTAGTATCCTTCAAAGCACTTCTGTGGAGATCTTAGGGTTAAGCTTAATGAAATGTTTTTATAGATAAACTCTGTCCATGATTCTTCGAATACTCTGACTGTATATTCTGCAAAAAGACCCCCGCCAAAAAGAGGTGTTTTGTTTATGACACTAAATTACATCTAATGGTAAATCTCTGAGGAGTGTGGTGTCACCCTTTCATTGCCATTACTCCCAGGTCCACTCTGACCCAGACTGGTAATACCTGTTAGGGTCCCATTTATGGGTCAGATAGATCTGTTTAAGAATTATTTGAATTTAATTGGACCATGTTCAAATAAAATCTTTCAAGAAACAACTACACAAAAAAATATAAATATGAATGTACAATGAATGTAATTCCTTAACCTCTAGGTATAAAATAACTCTTGACAGGTTGATATGCCATGAAAATCAATCAATCAATTATATCTTTATAAGTAAAGTAAGTAAAGTTGGCGACCATAGTCGAGGGTAACCCGAAGGCTCCCTTTTCGATAGCTACTACACCAATGTGTAGGGGAGGGCGCTACTCCTTCCCTGGATTGCTCTACTTTACCCTTGATCCGTACCTTATAATGCTGAGTGTTAAGCAAGGAGGCATCAAGTACCATTTTCTGAGTCTTTGGTATGACTCGACCTCGGATTGAACCCAGGTCTCCCGGGCCATTTGCGAACACTCTAACCCCTAGGCCAATGTCCGGTATATTTATAGAAAAGTAAATATCTTTAGTAAGTAAATGATATTTTTATCGAATTCATAAAATTAAATAAAGTAGGGATTGATTGATTATAAAATTATTTCTAAAATTTTTTTTGACAAAATACTCTAAAAGTTTCATATTATATAAATATTATATAATGAATGTAACATTTTACTTCATTTAACTTTTCTGTGTATCATTTCTCTGAAGTAGTTTTGTGGTATAGATTTTTGTTGAGTGGGGATTTTTAAGTGAGGTTTTTGTGGTTGAGAATTTTTTTTGTACATTTGTGCACATTATATATCGAAACTTAATCAGTTTTATATAGGAGTGGAAAACCTTGTCAAGCAGAACAATATGTAGTTCAAACAAATAACTAAATGGTAGAAAAAATGCCACTCCCTTGTAAGGATTTTCATTAATAACTCATTGCCTTTAAAAAAATCCAAATTAATCCACATTGAATCAGTGGTAGGGAAAAAAGAATTAATAGAAAAGAATGAATGGAAAAAAGTAACCATTTTTAGCTTCAGGGTAGGAAAAAATATAGAAAAAATGAATGATTAATTTTAACTGTATGTCAACCTGTCTAGGGCTATTTTATGCCTAGAGGTTTGGGAATTGGGTTCACAGTATGTTTATATTTGAATTTTTGTGTAGTTGTTTCTTAGTTTGATTTGGTTTCTTTATTTAATGGCATTTAAACCATTGTGGGTTATTAAATGCCAAAGCCATCCTTGAAGAAGAACAAGGTAGTGGTATTGTTTAAGCCATAGCTCAGGGGATAACAAAGTTCATGCCTTTCTGAAGGATATAAGTCAAAAAGTAAACAGAATAGAACAACTGGAGTTTGAGTAACCATTTTTTGCATATGGTCCTATCAAATAATCAAATATAAATGATTTTTAAACAGATTTATTCGACCCATACATGGGATCCCATTAGGTACTACCACTCTGGGTCAGAGTGGACCTCGGAGTCATAGCAGTAAAGGAGTACTCCATACTCCTCCAGAACTCCACAAGTGGAACCTCACCATCAGATGCAATTTAGTGTTATACCCAGGATACCTATTTTAGTTGGTGGGGGTTACTCCCCTGCAGGAGATACAGTCAATGTGTTTTGAGCTCTATTGACACATCGGGAAAAAATTATTGAGAATATAAGTAGTATTTTCTTTTATTCAAATAATAATAATAATAATAATGATGATAATTTTTTTTTTACTCCTTCAGAATTTTTCACATCAGCATTAGCTGGTGGTCTTTCATTGATTATCATTGTTATCACAATAATTATTGGCCTGGTTTGATTTTTTTCACATTGCTGGTCCCAATGTGCTTTCATTCTGTCCTTGATTTTGTCTTTGTTGGTCCAAATCATTTGACAATTCTATCTTTCCATTATTACGAAGATCTTCCAATTAGTTATCTCCAGTCTCTTGGATACCACTCAACAGCTGCATGAGTACATCAGTCGTTGGTGAACCTTGTTTTTGGTATCCCACTTTCACAACCCCTACACACTAAGTTTTTCCTTTTCTGGTATTGAATTGACATTCATTAGAAAAGAAAAGATGCTTAAACATTAAACATAGAATTTGGACTTATTTCAACATCTGCTGTTAAAATCTGTGAACATTTGAATGAGATGTGGTTAAATTATTAGATAAGGATGTCTACCTTAAATGATATAAATTTTTTGAAACACCTAGTATTTTCCTATTGGCCAATTTGAGTGACTTAAATATAATTTATAACTAATGCCAATACCAAAATAGAGAAGCCCAAGCAATGTCTGAGCTCCCTTGGGCTTTATATAAAACATGTTATTAATTACATTGAAAGTTTGTTCATCCTCAGAGTTTTCTGACCAAACCTTACCTGGTTTACAAAGTGTAGATACTACTGCTCTTTGTAATCAAGGTTCCCAAAGGTTCAAACTCAGGTAAGAGCCAAAATTTCAAATGCTGTTTTTCAAGACTGGTTGACCCTCTCTGCGAGAAAGAATGGCTCTACATAATCTATCTTCTTTTATTTTTCTAACTCTCAATTAGATTACACAGAACTCAATGGAAGTGTCCTCATGGTGTAATGGTTAAAGCGATGGATCGAGGAATCGTAGTAAGCGAGTTCGTATTCCAGTCTCACTATTATATTCATTTTTGGACAAATACCCTTGGGTATGAACCCTCTTGTCCTCCCAGCTATGGGTTAAATAGTACCACTACCATTCTTCTAGGAGAATGGCTTTGGCATTAAATAACCTACAAAGGTTGATATGCCATTAAACAAAGAAACCAAACTAAACCAAACCAAACCAAACAGAATTCAAAAATTATGAACACCAAATCTTCAAATTTGATTTTGGCTAAGTCATGATGACAGCACTGTTATATTCATTGATGATCACACAAAAGAGGAAAGGAGGAGAGAGAGTGGCAGAAGAACGTCTTGCTGATCAGAAATGTCATTATTTCTTCTTGATAGTAGGAATGGAAGGAATGGTAACAAACTATAATCCTATTTACCAACCCCTCCGCTCGGGCAGGATATGACACAAGGTCAATTTTTTAAGCAGAGTTTAACAGGTTTGAATTCAATGTTTTCCTTTTCCTAGACTAGTTGCCTCACTAAGGCTGAAAAACCAGTCTGTCCTTCTATCTACCTATAGCTGGAGGGAGAATAATTGGATTCATACCTTTCCAAAGGTATTAGTGCTATGTGAAATGCAATCATTCTTGTCCAGGATTTGAACTCGAGTCGCCGTGTCCATTTCCTATGACGATAACCATTACACCATGGGCACAAACTATAATAGAATCAACAAATTAGCTAGAATTTATACACTTATTGTGTTAGTTTGGCATTTCTTCTAAGGCTAACAGCAACAAATAAATGAATTAATACTTAGTTTAATTCTAACAATTTATTATTCAACACGTGAAATAATTAATAACAATATACAGTCCTCCCTGTGTATACAGTTGAGTTTGAAGGACTTACCGGCATGCTTAAAAAGATATCTGGTATCTTAGGTTTGTCTTTCTGAGAGCTTTTAATATCCTCACCTCACGGAACGTCTGGTGGAATGTTTGACTAGATTTTGGATTTTGCGCCAAGACTTCTGGACTCATCACATGATTAGTATATCAAATCACAGAGCCTCTCCCTCACTCACTCCATACACAGGAATTACCATTTTACTAACCAAGCACACTGAAATGTACATAAGGGTTCCTTTTTCTTATATTAATTCAGAGTGCTTACAAAGAAGCTAAGTTGTGGAATGCCTCTTCTATTTAAATTCTCAGAAAAGTTTATGAGTAACTTGTTTTGGGCTAAGGTAGCTTCATCTCAAAAGGATGTATTTCAAGTGTTATCTGTGCCTGACTGTTGAAGCAAGTGAGGATATTTATCCATGCCTTCCATCTGGCAAGATTTGATTCAAGGTTTTTTTATAGTGGGCATTTAGAGGAGGGGGTTGGGCACAAGCTGAAACTTGTGCCCTGCTGGACTATGCTAGTTATAGGATCACTAAGTGCAATGTGAACTATGCTAGCTTTTGCTATGTCTCCCAGCATGTATGCCAGGTGACTTTGCTGATCATAGATTCACTAGACCTGAAGGTCTAGTGCAATGTGAATCTATGCTTGTCTTTGATGCTCCACATGACATGTATGCCAGGTGGCCCAGCCAAGGCTAGGTACCCTTAGAGCAAGCTCTGAAGGCAGGTAAATATTTAAGGTGAGTGAGGAATCTATTGATAATCAAAGATGTGTGGAGTATGCAAGAATGAGAATTGTGGAATGTGGGGTGGAATGTGGGGTGTTATTTATATTCTTTTGATAGGATCAAGAAAGAGTCTGCAGATTCAGTCTGCAGTGCTTTTTGATTGGCCAAATAAGACTTCTTTGTCATGTGATTATTCATTGCTGAATTGACCAATCAAACAATGACATTGAGTCGTCTACAAACCATTCTGTTTTTTGACTGCAATGAAGAGTTAATGAATGATAATGAATTTGACAGCGTGTAACATCACCAATTCCTGTCAGATTACCAAAGTTAAGCATGTACAGTACTTAGTAGGGTGACCACTTTGTAACAACAGATACTGTAAGTGTAGTAATACTGGCAAATTAATCTGCTTAATTTTCATGAGTGTAAGAGAGAGCCAATATAAGTCTCTCACTGAGAATAACAAAGTAGAGCTTGATTAGCGACTGACTAATGCTAATCTTGCACATCTCAACAGTAAGCAACCGGAGGCATATGTCTCAGACTAAGCAAACCTTAGTAAATTTTATCTTTAAACAAAAATCATAAACATATTCCGAAATTTTATCTAATAAAGGTCATGTGGCAAAGAATTACACTTATATTTGATGTAGTGACCCAAATCTTTTTATAGTGACCAATCTGGTCAATTAGCCTGGATTTACATCAGGAACTAAAGAAAGATATATAAATGTTTGCATTTATTAGGGTGAGTCAAAAGATTTTCAAGATTTTGCTAATTTCAGATACAATTTGATTGCACCAGATGCTTTTGTTGAAATTGTAAAACTGACAAACCATAAAAGATTATGAGATGCTGAGCTTACCTGATACTCTCTAAGTGCTACTCATTGGATTTGCCTTTTTAGTCTTGGAATCCATGATTTTTTTCCCTATTTGACCTTGCTGGATTGTTGAGGTTCTTGCAACCAAAGCAAAACTTCTTGAACCATTTGGTTACTGTACTGGAATTAACTATGCCTTAACCTTTTACACAAATATGACCCTGTTTGAACTCACAAAGTATAAGTTCCCAAATTAGACTATGTTCCACATTCATCAGTGTGGCTTTCAGATCACACATGGAATGAAATTGGTTGGTTGGTTGGTTGGGTTTTATGGCATATCAACCTTTGTTGGTTATCTAACGCCAAATCCATTTTTATGCAAATAGTTCTATTTAAAACCATTCAGTTTAGCATGAGTACACAGTTTAATTATCAAAAACATTTCTATTTCAAGCTATTCAGTTTATTCAAACAATTCTAATTCAGATTAATCAGTTTAGTATAAGTACAAATTTTGTTTACACACAGTTAAATGTCAAAGCAGTTCTATATTAAACAATTCAGTTTAGTGTAAGTATAGTTTCAATATCAAAAACAGTTCCATTTCAAACAATTCAGTTTAGCATAAGCATGCAGTTTAAATGTAAGTACAGTTTAATTGTCAAAAACATTTCTATTTCAAGCTACTCAGTTTAGTTAAACAGTTCTAATTCAAACAATTCAGTTTAGCATAAGTATGCAGTTAGTTCTAACCCATAGATAGGGCCCCATCAGGTGCTACCACATGAAATGAAGTAATTCATAACATGTGAGTACACAAATTACCATGATACTACCAACCACAGTGAGTACCTTCCATAGCTTGAACTGCTTTGGTCATGTGACATATATGCTGCAGACTAGATGGGACCCTAAAAGGTACTGTGACTCTGGATCAGAGTGGACATGGGAGTAGTGGCAATGAAGGGATACCCCACATTCCCCAGAGCTTTAGAACTGGAGCCTTAGCATCAGATGAAGTTTAGTGTCCTACTCAGGACACCCCTTTTTGGGAGGTCTAACTCCTCTCCTGGGGATAGGGTCAATCTATTCTTAGCCATGCCACTGAGTTGAATTTCTTTTAAGTAAAATATACCAATTAAATTTAGACTAGGTTATTAACAGATAATTCAAACATGAAATTTTGTTTTATATATACTAAAATTTTATGGAGTGCAGAGTTAATAGCTGACATTAAATTTCCTTTTAGTTTTTAAACCAGAAAAGTTCTTCCTCTTCACCCACTGTATTAGACTATTGTTCAAAATTCCAAGAACTTTATGGAATATGAAATATACCTGAAGTTGGAAGCTCGGATGGCCAAAAATGTTGCAACTATAACAACCAAGATGAAGATAACTTTCCAAATATCTGAGCATAATAATCTCTTGGGTTTTTTAAATTTTTTATTTACTAACAATTTCATGAGTAGAAGAAAACTTGACAGCAAGGTTCAATCCTTTAGACAGCCACTCCTGAATGTACTGAATATTCCACTGTACTAAATAGGGAGTGTCAGGATATTATCTGAGAACTTCTGAAATACTGTAGTTAGACTTTTGAAAGCTTGAAATAAAAAAAGGCTATGTGTCACATTCCACAAAATATAGTGATATTTATATATAACTAGACCTTTTAATCTACTTTACATCAACATAACCAACTTTAAAAAAAGAAATCTAGTAATGGTATTGATTGATATTTACAAATCAATAGTCTTGATTAATATAACATCCATATGTGACCATCATTTTTTGATCTGACAATAAATACTAGGATGAGTCAAAAGTTTTGCAATATTTTGGTAACATGAGGTGCAGTTTTGTAACTCTAGATGTTTTTTACCAAGGTTGGGAAGTTGACGAGTAATACTCTACTGCAAGATGCCGAGCTCGCCTGATACTCTCCAAATACTACTACAGATTTGCCTTCATGTTCTTGGGCTTGGAATCCACAGTTTAAGGCCTACCTGATTTTGCCTGACCACCAAGGTTCATAAAACCTGAGCAAAATTTCTCGAGCCATCTGGTACTATGATTAACTGCATAATTACATTTTGCACAACAAATCTTTTTGGTTGCTTCTACATCATAAAAGCCCAAGTTGAACTTGTAAAGCATAAGTTTCTGTATTAGATTATATTGCACAATCATTTGTGCAGCTTTCACATAGAGTGAAGCAATGCACGTGTTGGTACACCAACTACCAATCACAGTGAGTAGCACCCATCACTGGAACTGCGTTCATCATCATCATCATCAAGCTGTGCTTACAGCATGGAGTTCCCTGACTCTCTCTCACCATCTATCCTTATTATCTATTGCTCCTGACCGGTCTTCTAGACTGCATCCTGTGTCCATATAGAGCTAATATATGTAAGTCTGCTAGTCAGCCAACACTGGCATGTGTAGGAGTCTGTAAGAGAATATTGCTTATGAGTTGGTCCTTGCTTCTACAGCAGTGCTCTGCATATCTTGTTTATCTTATTTGGATGGTTTGTTAGATGGAAGGCAAGTGGCACTACAACTGCTCTTTTGATGGGTGCTGCTTCCAGGATTTGTTCAAGACAACATGTAGAATTCTTGCATAGTTCCCATCTAGTTTTTTTCTCCATATGTTTTATTAGAGCCCATTTGGTGCATCCATATAGTAGTACCAACACAGCTACATCTTGGAAGAAATCCTATTTTATTTTATCGGATAGATCAGATTTTCATATGACCAAAAATCTGTCCATAAAAGTCCACACCTTTGCTAGTTGTATGTTGTCATTGCTTTCAGTAGATGAGATGTTGCTACCAAGGTATGTGAATGATTTTACTAATTTTAGAAGCTTGCCACTTAGAGTGGAGATGGCTTGTTTTTGTTTAAAACAAATGTACTCTTTTATTTGTATTCACATAGAGACCAATGCTTCCTGCAGCTTGCTCTAATCTATGCAGTAGAGATCCTGCTTGGGCTAGTGCATTGGCAAGAAGCACTAGATTATCTGCATAGTCTGCATCTGTCATAGTTTTTGCGAGATAATATTTACTTCTTACCTTTTTTTAATGTGAAACCATTTGCTTTTATGAGATCTATTGATGTTTGAAGTTCAGCAGATTATAAACAAATATAGTGGTAGTGTCTCTCCTTGCAAGACTCCAAAGACAATATCAAAGAAGTCACATGATATATGCTTTAGTCACATGATATATGCACCACTGAGAAGCACATAACAAAATATTGCAAAAATTTTGATTTATCTTATTAACAAGTTTCTTCTATCAAACATTAAAATAATACATTGGCATAATGGTTAGAGTGTTCGCCAATGGCCCGGGAGACCTGAATTCAATATCAGGTCGAGTCATACCAAAGACTCAAAAAATGGTACTTGATACTACTTTGCTTAACACTCAGCGTTATAAGGTAAGTATCAAGGGTAAAGTGCAGCAATCCAGGGAAAGGAGTTACACCCTTCCCTGGACCTTGGTGTTGTAGCTATCAAAAAAGGAGCCCTTGGGCCACCCTTGACTACGGTCACCAACTTTACTTACTTTACTTTATAAGGTCCAGCAGAATGATTGCCCGATTTAAAATCAATTGATTTACTTTTATGGTATGTAAATCTGTCTAGGGTTATTTTATACCTAGAGGTTAGGAAATTACATTAATTATACATTTGTAGTTACATTTGTTTAATTGTTTCTTAATAATTTTTTTGCATGCAGTTAAATGATATCAAGTATTCTTATCTAATACAAATAATTTGTGCACAGTTATATGGTTTCAACTATTTCTATCTAATACAAATAATTTGCTTATAGTTGTATGATTTAAATCTAATATTAATAATCTAATTTCTCTAATACTAATAATAATCTAATTAATGATTGCATAGATGAGAAACTGACTGTTGCCAAGCTCTGGTGACTCAATATCTACGATATCCTAACTAATATATATATATATATATATATATATATATATATATATATATATATAACAACCCCTCTGCATAGGTAGGATGTGGCACAAGGTCAATTTTTAATCTGTCTAAAACTAATAATCATATGGGTTTCAAGTAATTATTTCTATTTGATAATAATCATTTATTTGCACACATTTATATGGTTTCAAGTAATTAATAATGATTTTTAGTAAATAATCATAACTTCAAGTAACTATTTCTAATACAAATAATTTATAGTTACATCACATCAATTTTTCCTATTGAATACAACAGGTCTATTTGATGTATAGATCGGACCCCTAACAAGTACTATGACTCCAAGTCATAGAGTAATGGCAATGAAGCTTTTAGGGCTATATCCAAGACACCCTTTTTTGGAGGGTTCTTACCCTTCTGCAGGGGATACATTCATGCTGGTTTGGTTTTGTGACATATCAACCATTGTTGGTTATTTAATGCCAAATCCTGTTTTTACATGTATATTAAATATATGATTTGTAAACACATTTTGTAGATACACACAGTTAAATGATCAAATAGTTCTTTTTCTAACAATTCAATTTAGCATACATCAACAAAGTTAAATGGTTCAGGATATATTCAGTATTTTCTAATCCCAATTAAGAAAGCAATAGACGTACTGAGAACAATAGGTGATAGTGTGTGATACAGGAAGTTAAACACTGATATGACTAATGACTTAGAATGTTTATTTCATCAAGATTATTTTCTAATGTCCATCCCATGAAAAAATTTAACATTTCCATATCAGCATCTATATATGGGACAGACATATGTGTGTATATATAGCATTATGTATGTGATAGTATTAGCATGTGTGCGCAAATGTACCTATATTTAAGCATATTTGAATACATAAATGCATATACCCCGATGATTAAAAAAAAAAGTGGATAAACCAACACTGACAATGGATTCAGCAATTTTGATATTTCGTTCTTTGTTCAAAAAAGAACTTTATCAGAATGAAATGCCATTCAGATGAAGTTCTTTTTTGAATAAAAAACAAAATATCAAAATTGCTGAATCCATTGTCAGTGTTGGTTTATCCACTTTTCCACAAAAAATCTACCATTTCTCCATATACTCCTATAGATATATATTCAAATGACAGTTGATATGTTTGTATGGCATCGAGATACGAGGATCATTAAATAAGTTTCCAGACTTTTTTCATATGGGCACTTTTATTGATAGTACACACATGAAACTCTAGTCCCTTTGAAGTAATCTCCTCCGGCTGCAATGCACTTGTTGTACTGTTCCAACAACTTCTGGAAGGCTCCATGGAAGTCCTCTTGTGTGAGTGTGTCAATGACCTTCGTCACAGCCTCTTTCATCTCCTCAATTGTCTCATAACGACAGCCTCTGAGCTTAGGGAATAACCAAAAGTCACAAGGAGCAAGGTTTGGACAATAGGGACGGTGAGGAACTGTCTTGATGCCCATTTTGGTGAAATAGTCTATGACAAGGATGGAGTTGTGGACTGGTGCATTGTCCTGGTGGAAATGCCACTGAGCTGATTTGAAGAGTGCTGGCCTCTTCCGACGGAATCTCTTCCTGAATTCCCTTAAAACCTCAACATAGTAACCCTAACCCTAACCCTTTGGCCAATCAACTCTGGTGTATTGACTTACTCCTCCCACACCTCTCATCATCCCTCACAGACTCCCTGCCTTCCTTGAATCTCTTATGCCACTCAAAAACTGATGCTCGATTCATGCAAGATGCTCCAAAATCATTCTGAAGCATTCCTTATGTCTCTGTGGCATTTTTTCCAAGTTTAAAACAGAATTCTATTGTATATCATTCTTCTAAAGTGTCCTCACATCCAGATTGCATTTTTGAAATTCACCAGCTGTGACAATCAGGCTTTAGTAGGGTGTATTCCAATTGCTGCTGTAGCTGTTCATTTGAACCTGAAATCATAAAAATTGGTCAGTCATCTCATAAGATGTATAGCAATAACATACTGAATTTTCAAGAGTCTACGACAATTTTAAATACCTGTACAAAAAAGTCTGGAAACTTATTGAATGCACCATATATATATATATATATATTATATCTATTGAAAGGAAAAAGTCAGACATGTGGTCACTGAAAACCCCCACATTTAATCATTGATGCTGCAACTTCTCTCTCTTAAACAGGAAGATATGAAGTGGTTTTCTTAAGTTGATGAAGAAAAGATCTATTGTTTGACAAATTGTAGCCCAACCCCAAATGAGTTGGTGGTTTTGCTAGTTTTGAAATTAAGGTTGTTACTTGTAGCTATGCCAATACCCAACTGACCTGACTTTTAAAAAAATCCCCAACTCTCATATATAACTGTTACTTGTATCGACTGAGAGAATTTTCATGATTGCTCTTTCTTGCTGGTCATTCACTTGGGCACCAGAGTCACTAGTTAGGGGAGGTGGTCACTAGATTACAAAATTTATAAAAAGAAAAGAGAAAAATGAGTGAAGAGAAAGTGTAAAGAAGAAATAGAAAGGACTTTTTCTTTTTTTTCTCTTATCAGCCCCCATATATAAACACTCCCACAATGATAAAAATGAGTTAAAAGGAAAACCACCTCACATATCTGATAATCGTTCAGTTCAATGTGTGGAAAACTCAGAATTATGGATAGTATTTAACTGTGGGAACATTTTAATATTATATATATATATATATATATATATATATATAAGGGTTGGCTGAAATGTTCATAGACTAAACAAGGTACTTTCATGGAATGTGACCAAATGAGGTTTATTTTTCAACATAGTTTTTCTTGTGGTCCACACGCGCGCGCACACACACACACACACACACACATATATATATATATATATATATATATATATATATATATATATATGGGAAAATTGGAACTTTTTATTTCATTTAAAAATTCATATACATAAAGGTTTAATCTTTTTACATTTAAAGACCAAAACATTTAACATTGGTAAAAAATAGAATCATCCTCTAAAGACCTTGTGTTTTTTCATATTCCTACATTTTCACACACACACACACACACACACACACACACACATGTGTGAGTGTGTGTGTATGTGTGTGTGTGTGTGATGATCAAATTTTTGTATGTAAAATGGCAATAAAGAAATACAAATTTTAAAGGATAAAAAGTGTTAATTTAATTTTAAAATAATAATAACAATAATATTAAATAGTTTGTATTCTTTCTTACTACAATGATTATATGTTTATAGTCTTTATCAACTGGTATGAGATAATGATCACAAAAAAGAGAAAATTCAATAATTGAAAAAATAGATCATTTTATATGCATATTCTGTTTAACCCCCTCCCCAACTGTGCAGTCAACAAAGCCTTCATCAGATGACTCTGGGGTTAGGCATGGACTCAAGGCATCATTACCACACACCTGAATCACCTCAGCAGTATCTTACAATACCACCAGACTTCTATCAATCTATGTATATTTGGTGAAGTTTTGCATAAGTAGTGGTCATTAAGCAGTTCTTGCAAGCTATGACTTGCAGAGAGTTTAATCTTTATTGGGTGCCCCGTACTTGTAGTCTTGGACCTGATTATGCTGAACTTATTGAAAACACGCTGTCATACACATACTTGTATATGCGATTACTATGCAATTACTATGTGTGTTTTTGTGTCTGTCTGTCAGTCTGTCTGTACCTATATTTTATATATTTAAAACAAAAAACAACTGTACTATCAACAAAACCTTCATTAGAGGATGACTTTGAAGTCAAGCATAGTTTCAGAGCCCAAACATCATCAGCTCTAAACTAGAGCATGCCAGCAGTATCTTATAGTACCAACAGACTCGGTTGACTTTCTGTCGCATCATTAGAATGTCAAATCAAATTGAAGCTTCTTTGTGTTGTCCTTTGTTCTATTCAAAACTTTCCAGCAATGAAGAATTAATTCAAGAATGTAAGATTTGAATGAAACGAGTGGATGACACATCAATATAGGAGAGATAAAAATCAACACACACAGACATGCACGTCAAACATACACACACATGTGTTTGTATATACATATACGCTTTGTTTGGTTTTGTTATTGCTTAATGTAAAGTAGTAAAGTTGGCGACTTTAGTCAAGGGTGACCCAAAGGCTTCCTTTTTGATAGCTACTACACCAAGGTGTAGGGGAGGGCACTACTCCTTTCCCTGGATTGCTCCACTTTATCCTTGATCCGTACCTTATAATGCTGAATGTTAAGCAAGGAGACATCAAGTACCATTTTTTGAGTCTTTGGTATGATTGGACCTGGGATTGAACCCAGGTTTCCCAGGCCATTGTCGAAAACTCTAACCATCATACTAATGTCCGGACATTGGCATAACCTTTGTGGTTTATTAATTGCCAAAGCTATCCTTGAAGAAAGACAATAGTGCTAATATTTAACCCATAGATGGTGGGGCATAAGGGAGTTCATGCCTTTTTCAAGAATATTTTTTCGAAATTAAGTACAACAGCACAATTGGAGTTTGGAGTTTGAACTTGCTTACTACAATGGCGCTGGGAACCAATGCCTATAACCATTACACTATGTGTCCATATAAGGAGACAATCATCTGGAGGTTGCAGGTTCAATCCTGACTGCAGGCGAGTAACAATA